>CM047429.1:17504958-17704958 GCA_026168455.1 Theocolax elegans | reverse complement strand
ATTTCGGGATGACGCTACTAATTACGGGAATTACTAGATATTTCGGGAATTACTGAAGAAATTCGGGTGACTATAAATTACGGGACTTGTTGGATATTATGGGAATATCAGAGGAAATTCGTGATGACTTTACCAATTACGGGATTTCCTGGATCTTTTCGGAATTTCTGAGGTATTACGAGATGACGCTACCAATGACGGGAATTTCTGGATATTTCGGGAATTTCTCAAATATTTCAGAAAGACACCACTAATTACGGGATTTTTTGGTTCTTTCGGTAATTCCTGAGGTATTTCGGGACGACGCTAGTAATTACGGGAATTTATGGATATTTCGGGAATTACTGAAGAAATTCGGGATGACTACAAATTACGGGATTTCTTGGATGTTTCGGGAATATCAGATGAAATATTTTGATGTTTCTACCATTTACGAGATAACCTGGATATTTCGGGAATATCAGAGGAAATTCGTGATGACTCTACCAATTACGGGATTTCAAGGATCTTTCGGGAATTTCTGGATATTTCGGGAATTACTGAAGAAATTCGAGATGACCAGAAATTACGGGACTTCTTGGATATTTCGAGAATTTCAGAGGAAATTTGTGATGTCTCTACCAATTACGGGATTTCCTGGATATTTCGGGAATATCTGAGGAAATTCGTGATGATTTTACCAATTACGGGATATCCTGGATCTTTCAGGAATTCCAGAGGTATTTCGAGATGACGCTACCAATTACGGGAATTTCTGGATATTTCGGGAATTTCTCAAATATTTCAGAAAGACTCCACTAATTACGAGATTTTTTGGATCTTTCGGGAATTCCTGAGGTATTTCGGGACGACGCTACTAATTACGGGAATTTCTGGATATTTCGGGAATTACTGAAGAAATTCGGGATACTAGAAATTACGGGATTTCTTGGATATTTCGGGAATATCAGAGGAAATTTGTGATGACTCTACCAATTACGGGATATCCTGGATATTTCGGGAATATCAGAGCAAATTCGTGATGACTCTACGTATTACGGAATTTCCTGGATCTTTCGGGAATTTCTGAGGTATTTCGGGATGACGCTACTAATTACGGGAATTTCTGGATATTTCGGGAATTACTGAAGAAATTCGGGATGACTACAAATTACGGGATTTCCTGGATATTACGCGAATTTCTGAGGAAATTCGGAATAAGTCTACTAATTACGGAATTTCCTGGATCTTTCGGGAATTGCTGAGGTATTTCGGGATGACGCTACTAATTACGGGAATTTCTGGATATTTCGGGAATTACTGAAGAAATTCGGGATGACTACAAATTTCGGGACTTCTTGGATATTTTGGGAATATCAGAGGAAATTCGTGATGACTCCACTAATTACGGGATTTTTTGGATCTTTCGGTAATTCCTGAGGTATTTCGGGACGACGCTACTAATTACGGGAATTTATGGATATTTCGGGAATTACTGAAGAAATTCGGGATGACTACAAATTACGGGATTTCTTGGATGTTTCGGGAATATCAGATGAAATATTTTGATGTTTCTACCATTTACGAGATAACCTGGATATTTCGGGAATATCAGAGGAAATTCGTGATGACTCTACCAATTACGGGATTTCAAGGATCTTTCGGGAATTTCTGGATATTTCGGGAATTACTGAAGAAATTCGAGATGACCAGAAATTACGGGACTTCTTGGATATTTCGAGAATTTCAGAGGAAATTTGTGATGTCTCTACCAATTACGGGATTTCCTGGATATTTCGGGAATATCTGAGGAAATTCGTGATGATTTTACCAATTACGGGATATCCTGGATCTTTCAGGAATTCCAGAGGTATTTCGAGATGACGCTACCAATTACGGGAATTTCTGGATATTTCGGGAATTTCTCAAATATTTCAGAAAGACTCCACTAATTACGAGATTTTTTGGATCTTTCGGGAATTCCTGAGGTATTTCGGGACGACGCTACTAATTACGGGAATTTCTGGATATTTCGGGAATTACTGAAGAAATTCGGGATACTAGAAATTACGGGATTTCTTGGATATTTCGGGAATATCAGAGGAAATTTGTGATGACTCTACCAATTACGGGATATCCTGGATATTTCGGGAATATCAGAGCAAATTCGTGATGACTCTACGTATTACGGAATTTCCTGGATCTTTCGGGAATTTCTGAGGTATTTCGGGATGACGCTACTAATTACGGGAATTTCTGGATATTTCGGGAATTACTGAAGAAATTCGGGATGACTACAAATTACGGGATTTCCTGGATATTACGCGAATTTCTGAGGAAATTCGGAATAAGTCTACTAATTACGGAATTTCCTGGATCTTTCGGGAATTGCTGAGGTATTTCGGGATGACGCTACTAATTACGGGAATTTCTGGATATTTCGGGAATTACTGAAGAAATTCGGGATGACTACAAATTTCGGGACTTCTTGGATATTTTGGGAATATCAGAGGAAATTCGTGATGACTCCACTAATTACGGGATTTTTTGGATCTTTCGGTAATTCCTGAGGTATTTCGGGACGACGCTACTAATTACGGGAATTTATGGATATTTCGGGAATTACTGAAGAATTTCGAGATGACTACAAATTACGGGATTTCTTGGATATTTCGGGAATATCAGATGAAATTTGTGATGACTCTACCAATTACGGGATATCCTGGATATTTCGGGAATATATGAGGAATTCGTGATATTCTACCAATTACGGGATTTCTTGGATCTCTCGGGAATTGCTGAGGTATTTCGGGATGACGCTACTAATTACGGAATTTCCTGGATATTTCGGGAATTTCTGATGTATTTCTGGATAACCCTAGAAATTAAGGGATTTCCAGGATATTTCGGGAATTTCTTAGGTATTTCGAAATGTCTCCACTAATTGTGGAATTTCCTGGATATTTCAGGAATTTCTGAGTTATTTCGGGATGAGTCTACTAATTACGGAATTTCCTGAATATTTCGGGAATTTCTGAAATATTTCAGAAAGACTCCACTAATTATGGTATTTCCTGGATATTTCGGGAATTTCTGTGGTATTTTTGGATAACTCTACAAATTAAGGGATTTCCTGGATATTTCGGGAATTTCGGGAATTTAAGACCTTTTTTTAATATATTAATATTTTTGTCTTCAATATTATTTTTGTTGACTATTTCTTGTTTTTGTTTATTGTCAATACTTATTTTTACAGTATCTTTGTTTTTAATTCTTCTTCATAATTTTGAGATTCTTCTATTACATTTTCTTTCGATATTGTATTTTGTTTCAATATTGTGCCCTAAACCTTGTTTTAATCGCGAGCGAAGCGAGCGTTTTTGGCTAGTTTTTATTTAAAATAATTAAGTTCAAAAATAGAGCACGGGTATCTAAATTCGGACAATCGTTTCCAAGCGTAGCTCCTTTCGCGGGAGAGAAAAATGTACGAATGGTTAAAAAATTACTAAGTCCAAATTTTATAAATTCAACAGATCTTTATAGCCTGGTAATAACTTTTAATAACAAAATAGAGTCAGCGTTCGAATCTTAAGATTGAAGGTTCGAGTCCCACAGACAGCAAATATTTTTTTTTAATTTTTTCTTTTAATTTATAAGCTATGGCCAACATATTGGCAACAGTTTAAAAATTGTAAGATAGTAACTATTGGCAATATGTTTGCAATAATTGTTGCCTATCACTTTGCAATACAGTGGCAATAGTTTATATTTTTACGTACGTACAATATATCTTAATAAGTAGATTCTGCTTAAAAATAAAATGTTTTAAGTCTGTTATTATATACATGCTGTCGGAATAAATTTAATATGTTTACTTTTAATATCCATCATATTCGCATATAAATACATTACATATTTTATTAGTTACATTATTGTTACACTATTATTACCTTTGTAACAGTATTGGTATTCTCTCACAAGGGAAGTACTTGACCTTCGGAAACGGATATATCTTATCTTAACCTTGGCATATCTTTTGGAATATAATAATATGAAGAAAGCCAAGTTATTACTTGCCAATTGCCACTTTTACGAAAGTGATTCGACCTTTAACAATAATATTTCCAATGAAAGTTACTTTCACTTTAATTGCTATTATGACTCGAAAACGAATATTGATAGCAAATCAATCCAAAAACTGAAAAGTAGTTGAGTTCAAGTAGATATGGTTAAGAAAAAGAAGTTTAAATTGTTCAATTTAGAGCAAAGTTAAGAAAATAAGAAATTGAAAAATTTTATAATATGTTTAGCATTATTTTAGGTTATATTTTTTGTAAGATTTCATATTGTGTGGAGTGCAATGCCGGATGTCAAATACGTTTCGTTTCGAAATTCTATTACACAAGAAAAAATTATATAATCGAATCTCCAGGAATATTCCTCAAACATTGTTGAAATATTTCACGTAATATTACACTGTAATGTTTCGACAATGTTACATGAAATATTGTGATGAAAGTCTGTGCAATATTTTAGTAATATTCCAAATGATTATTTTTGTTTTAATATGTATTGATATTATAACAATATTTCATGAAATATTGCATACAATATTTATGGAATATTACACGAAATATTACATGAAATATTTCAGTAATATTGTTGTACTATGTTGTGAAATATTTCACTTTCTATTAGTGGAAATATTACACCAAATATTTCAATAATATTTAAAAAATATTACTATGAATTATTTCAGAAGAATATTTTGTAATATTTTTGATATATTTTCTAAACATTTCCGCAATATTTTTTTGTAATATTTCATGTAATATTTTTTTGTAGTATTACATGCTGTGTGGGACGTGATATCAATTTCAAGTATATAAAGTAATATAATGTTGATATCAACATACCCAAAAAAAATTATTTAAATCTTCTGTAACTGACATCAGTAAGTATACATCGTTAGAAAAATGGATTTTTGAGATATAACCAAAAAATTCGAATCCGTCACTGAAAAGTGTTGTCCATTTCCTTAGTTTTGAAGACATAACCTGAAAGAAGAAATTTAAAAAACCACAAAGTATCTATTTTCACATATTAAAATATTAATTAAAACTTAATTAAAAATATAAAATTTTCATCCAAATAGAAAAAACTTATCAGATGCAGAAGTCCAAAATGAATCTTCTTGTGTTGTATTTTCTATGCTGACATCGTTGTCCGGATTACGCCTTACGAACACCAATCGCGCAACGATGCTCTGTCAACTCGTTTACACACTAAACGACGACTCACGATTACTACAATTGCACAAACAATCGTTGAGATTCGCAAAATATAACCTGGTCCGCTGATCCTTTTCGCGCTGCTCTCGCGAGTGAACTGACGCTAGGGTTAGTTGCCAAAACAACATTGTTTTGTTTTTTTTCATCGGCTAATTTATCGACATCTAACCCATTCGTCAGTACCGTTGCGAATGCGGCGCGAGAAGGACCAGCAGACCAGGTTATTTTTTTCAAATCTGACAGTTTGATAAGTGCAATTGTAATCATTGTGAGGCGCCGTTTAGTGTGTACGTAAGGCGTAATCCGGACAACAATGTCAGCATAGAAAATACAACACAAGAAGATTCATTTTGGATCGCTGCATTAGATAAGTTTTCTCTATTGAAATTAAAAATTTTATGTTTCTAATTATGTTTTAATTAATATTTTAATATGTGAAAATAGATACTTTGTGGTTTTTTAAATTTCTTCTTTCAGGTTATGTCTTCAAAACTAAGGAAATGGACAACACTTTTCAGTGACGGATTCGAATTTTTTGGTTACATCTCAAATATCCATTTTTCTAACCGATGTATACTTACTGATGTCAGTTAAAGAAGATTTTTAAAATTTTTCTTTGGGTATGTTGATATCAATATTATATTACTTTATATACTTGAACTTGATATCACGTTGATATTGAGTTCGGTTAAACTTAGTATAAACTTTATTTTATTTGTCAGTAATTGTAACAAAACCTTATAAAAACTTTATATCAATTTCAGATGAACTTTTGATACACTTTCGTCAAACTTGAACAGTGAGTTACACAAGTTCGGCTCAGTCTCGTTGGCCAACCCCATATCAAGTTTAGCCAAACCTAAAGTTTATATATAGTTCTTATAAACTTTAATTTTTTTACGCGGGTCATGTATATATTATTACTCACTCAGAGCTATTAATTATTGCTATTAATTAGTTTTATAATTTAGACCACATTCAAATTAAATTAAAATTATTTGTTTTCCAGATCTGTTTTGTTCTTGGAGGAAGAATATTCTTTGTATTAGAAAATATACTGAAAATTAACATGTAATTGAGTTCGATTTGATGCCTGAAAAGAAAAGAATTATTATATTGAATAAGTTTATAAAAAATAAATTTAATATTTCTTTCATATTTATTAGTTGTATATCATAGAAACTTCTATCTTTATATGCATGAAGAATAACAATGAAAAACATTTATAACTATAGGTTACAAAACTAAGAATACATGAAAGTGTCACACGAGTATCGCTGCTATTAAGTATACTTATGTAATTCGTAAGGTTGAAATTTGATAAGCGAGGAGGTATCGGTGCGTGGAATCGTCGGGTTCCCAGTAGCCAAGTGGTAAGGCAACTGCTCGGTAAGCGGGAGACCGTCGGTTCGATCCCGACCTGGGGACGATGATTTTTTTCTTTCTCGATCTTTCCTTAATTAATTTTCTAATACCTCTGGCAACATTTAAGACTTAGCGATATGCAAGTAGGTTGCTGATAAAAGAGGGTTTTGTGCAATATTTGAAAAAATATTGAGCAACACAAATTATTTCGGAAATACCGATTAAAATTTATATAATACTTTGTAATAAATACATGCACGGGCGATTTAGAGTCAAAATTTAAAATTCGTATTATTGTTGGCGCAGCCGATACAATCCGATAGACCGTCTGCCCCTTACATGCGTCGAACCTCGTAAAACCTTATAAAGACGTCAAACATTCGAAAACCGGATACATGCCTATTTGTTATAAATAATAAATACGGAATTGCCTGGTAGAATGGGATTAGCGATTTGATTAAGATTTATTATTACTGGCGCAACCGGTAGTAACGGATAGGTCGTATGCCCAATACATGCGTTGATCCTCGTAAAACCTTATAAAAGAACTGTAATGATTGCTTTAAAATTATGGAATTTAGCGGTAGACACCAATAGCTGCTAGTGGACAATATAGTGAAAAGACTTATAGAACCTTATTCATTCAATGCACACAAAGACGTCAAATATTCGAAAACCGGATACATGACTATTTGTTATAAATAATAAATACGGAATTGCCTGGTAGAACGCGATTAACAATTTGATTAAGATTGTTTTTATGGATGTATCAGCTCATACGATCCGGTAAACAAACTGCCCATTTATTTTGTTGATCATCATATTGTACTATAAAATGTTTTTTTCTTTTGTGAGGTTTATCTTATAAAATACTATAGGCATTTATTGTATAGTATGGTATGAGGTTTTTGCACCCGGGATACCTTATAGACTCAAATTATAAACCTACCATTAGAACGCAAAAAAAGACATAAACATATACAGTAATTCCATGATAAGTGCTTATTAAATTTTTTATCGGGAAATTTGTATGAATTATAACCTTTTCAAAGTCACTTGTTTTATTATAGAACGCCCGATTAATATTTTCTTGGATGTACTTGTGTAATTCATGTAGTAAAACATCTATACAGGCTTATAATTTTTCAATCAATTTATTACGATATATGCCGATTCTGAATTCATATTGGTAAACCCCGTTGAAAAAGTTCTTATTGATTCAGTATTGATTCTGTGATAAAATCATTATGGAATTAATAAATAATGGCTACTGATATTGATCAAAATCAATACTGACTCAGTAGTAAGTTCTCACCAAAACGCAAAACTGATTTCTTACTGAATTAGTACAAAATCAGTAATGAATCAATGTTGTATCATTATGGAATCAGTACTGTATCAATTTTGAAATTATTCAATTGAAGAAGGGCAATGTGCCCTTAAAAATTCAGTATTCAATCAATTCAGAATCAGTGTCCAATCAATACCCTGTTAACAAAATTCACGTTAATTCAGTACTAATTTCCCTAAAAAATAAAAAAAATAAAATTTTTTAGATAATTTTCTAAAAAAAATTAGGTAAAAACAAATAAAATTTTCAAAAAAACATAAAATAAATAAAAAAAAGTATTACACGTTTTTCTGTTTATGTTAGTTATTCACCCATCCACTTATTAACCGCGATCAATGCTGCTTAACTTTCATGATCAATAATTTCTCAGTCTATTCTGAATGCTACATTCACAATAGTTACAAAGATAATAAAAACATATTTGTAGACATTTCAAAAAGTCCACTTAGAATTTATTTTAATGGTATTAATTTTAATGGAATAAACATATTTGTAAAAATATGGACATTTCATATAAGTTAAAATTTTAATGTACATATCGGTACCATATTAGAAGAACAATATATATTTAGTAATATATTGCAGCTATTTCCCCTGCTAGAAATCAGAAAATTAAAAATCGGCAAATAATAGGTTATTAACTAAATTAACGTATTTTATAGCTACTTCTGCTAGCTTGTTACCACTGTTAAATGAAACGCTTTTTCCTCTTTAATTCGCCCATTTCTTAGATTCAAAACAGCTAATGATTACGATATGTTCATTTAAGTCCTTGTTTCAACCCATAAAAGATCGGATTATTTGATAAAATGGACACCGAAACTATACCTATTTCCTAACTATTTAAATGACACTTTAAATAGATTTGGAAAATAAATTGGAAATATTGTAAATCTGAATGATACTTTAAAATGACTGGTTTAAATGCAGAATTAAGAGTAAATTAGTATTAGTATTAGAGTAAACGATCCAATTTGATTAAAAATTTGGAGTTTTAAGTACATGTATGGCCAGAAGGTGAAATGAAAATATTTGGAGGTTACGGCAATCTATTAAATGGACGAACGCAGTGGGAAAAAGCGTTTCATTTAACCTATTAACTGACTACTTTTAATTCCTAATTTTTAGTTCACATTTCCAGCAGGGTCATATTAATTGTAACTAGGCTTTTTGAAACGTCTACAATTATGTTTTCATTATCTTATTGTAACTGTTTGTGAATGTAGCAGATAGAAGATAGTAAATCATGCAATAGAAAATACTAAAATCAGCTTGGTTTGGGAAAAAAAATTTTGGCGAAACTCATTTTTGTTTGCATTTTAAGATTTATTTTATGTCTAGCAAGTACCTATATATATATAATTGGGGCGATTAAAGTTTTTTAACAGATTCTACAGAAAATTTCCAAACTTTTTTGTATTCAACATGTATAACAAAAAATCAATAGGATTTGAGTTATAAAGCGATAAATATGGTTAAAAAATAAAAAATTTAACAGAATTACAATTTTTTGATTGCTAGCAGCATTAAACGTAATTAAAATAGCGCTCTAAAAATGTAGCTAAATCTTTTTTAACCCATTTCTGAAAGATTCCACCAGAAAAAAAAATTTTTATTTTTTGGCTGGATCACTTCACGTATACCCCATATATATACATGTGCGAAAGATAATTTTTGACTCGCTTCGCTCGAGCGTTAAATTCGCACTTGTTAGAAAATCAACACTTGCGCTCTTGTATCGAAAAGTACTGTTACATTTCTCATGAAAACGAAAATATATTTTTCTATTTTTAAGATAATAAATTCAGTTTACAAAGTGTTTATAAATATATATAAATAACTTTGTGAATTGAACTATTTTTCATCAGTCTCTCTTCCAGTTCTTAAATCCTCGTTTTTATTCACAAAAGAAAAAAATTCACATTAAACCAATTTTGCGCAGTGTTAGGTAAAAATTTTATTAGGTATTGTAATTTTATGTTGCTTTTATTCTACTTTATTTTTTTTATTCTTACTTTTTTTTTATTTTTGCTACTCTGCGCATTTAATCGATTCAAAGCAGGCAAAGAGGGCATATCGTCGCCTCCGAATAAAAACATTCTAACTCAGAAATCGCTTGGAAAATACGTTAACTTAGAATTCGCTTGGAGAACACGTTAACTCAGAATTCGCTTGGAGAACACGTCAACTCAAAAATCGCTTGGAAAACACGTTAACTCAGAATTCGCTTGGAGAACACGTTAACTCAGAAATCGCTTGGAGAACATGTTAACTCAGAAATCGCTTGGAAAACACGTTAACTCAAAATTCGCTTGGACAACACGTTAACTCAAAAATCGCTTGGAGAAGACTTTAACTCAAAAGTTGCTTGAAGAACACGTTAATTCAGAGGATGATTTTTGGAGCCTCGATTTAAGTTGGCACCACTACCAAAAATTTTTAACAGTTCAAGAATAAATAAAAAAACTTTCATATATTTATACACGTATTTTTTTTTAATTTATCTAAGCGTTCTTATTATACACTAATGCGTTCTCCTAAAAAAGGTGGAAAATTCTTTAAATATTTAAGAAAATCGTAGAAATTAGTGTTTTCGATAACTTTATGAAATCGATATGTATACGGGCTCTCCATAAATGTGTAAAAGTACATAAATTTATTTCTACTATAAATCGTAGAATAAATATTTGAAAGAATTGATATTGTGATGTGTTGGTACTTTATTTTTATGAAATTGCATTATTTCATAATTATATTGTTTTTAATATAAATATTAAAAAATTTGCGTTGTTTAGTTTTAGCGATTATCTAAAAAATATTTTGTATGGGAGAGAGTTCAACTGTATTCCCCCTTGCGACGCAAAGTATACTTTATACACACACACACACACACACACACACACACACACACGCGCACGCACACACACGCACACACACGCTCGCACGCACACACACACACACACGCACGCACACACACACACACACGCACACACACGCACACACACGCACGCACGCACACACACACACACACGCACACACACACACACACACACGCACACACACACACACACACACACACACACACACACACACATATATATATTATAATTAAGTCAAAATTAAATTCATTATTTAAGTTAATTAATACAAAATTTAACAGCATTGAATCAATTTAGAAATTCATATAATTAAGTAAGCTATTATCAAAGTGAACAGGGTGAATAGTTTTATTTACACTTCTGGAGTAATATCCGATAATCCCCTCAAATGAATTATATTATTATCCTCGCTTATGCTGAGGCGACAACTTTTATCTGAGAGAATATACACCTGTGTACTATATTTTATAGTAGAAATAAATTTATGTACTTTTACACATTTATGGAGAGCCCGTATAAATATCGATTTCATAAAGTTATCGAAAACACTAATTTCTACGATTTTCTTAAATATTTAAAGAATTTTCCACCTTTTTTAGGAGAACGCATTAGTGTATAATAAGAACGCTTAGAGAAATTAAAAAAAAAATACGTGTATAATATATGAAAGTTTTTTTATTTATTCTTGAACTGTTAAAAATTTTTGGTAGTGGTGCCAACTTAAATCGACGCGCCAAAAATCATCCTCTGAATTAACGTGTTCTTCAAGCAACTTTTGAGTTAAAGTCTTCTCCAAGCGATTTTTAAGTTAACGTGTTGTCCAAGCGAATTTTGAGTTAACGTGTTTTCCAAGCGATTTCTGAGTTAACATGTTCTCCAAACGATTTCTGAGTTAACGTGTTCTCCAAGCGAATTCTGAGTTAACGTGTTTTCCAAGCGATTTTTGAGTTGACGTGTTCTCCAAGCGAATTCTGAGTTAACGTGTTCTCCAAGCGAATTCTGAGTTAACGTATTTTCCAAGCGATTTCTGAGTTAGAATGTTTTTATTCGGAGGCGACGATATGTTAGGCCCTTTTTGGGTGTTCTGTATCATTTGAAATACAAAGAAACATTTCTATTTTTTCTTATTTGAAATACGTATAAATGGTGCCTCTTAGATTAATTTTCAATCATAATTTAAAAAGGGACCTAACTCGAGACCTAACTCCACACAACCTCTCAAATACTATTCATGAAATTTATACTAAATTCGTCCTCAGATTGAGACCAGTTCTTACAAAATCAGTATTACATTATAATGAAATTAGTACTACATAAGAATGAGATTAGTACCAACTTTGTATCATATTGGTACTTTAGTAAGCTTAAATATCATTATAGTGTTTCTAAAAAAAATAAAAAAATACAGAAATAATTTATTTGAAAATAAATTACGGGGTATTGTAAAATACACATTTATAGAGAAATAAACTAAACATAATGTATTTCAAGTTTATTATTATATACAAATACTGAAAAAATAAAAAAAAACAGAGTATTTTTAGTAAAAAACACGCTTTTTAAAAAAAAGGAAGAGAGATAGAGAAAAACTCCAAGGAGAAAAAGATGCTATTTTACTCATAGAATGTAGATCTGCATCTTAATACGAGATATTAAAACAATTTTTTTTCCATTTTCTCGCATATAAAAAAGTTAAAAAATCTTTAATTGACTTTAGTTAATACAGTATTATTAAAATTAATATTTTTCGATAATTTTTTAATTCAATTAATGTTTAAATTAAATTTTTTGTTACGCTAAAACATGGAAAAGAATTATTTTGTTTAAATCTTGTTTAAGCTGCAGATCTATGTTCTGTGACCTATGTTATGTAAAATGGCATCTTTATTTGCTCTGAAGTTTTTCTCTATGTCTCTTCCTTTTTTAAATATTTCGATTTTTAGAAAAAGCATGTTTTTTTACTAAAAATACTCCAACATTGGTAAAATGTGGGTTAAAAAAACGTTCGACCTCTCATTTTAAAGCTAAAGCAATTACCTTCCAAACCTCGCTGGTTTTTTTGAGCTATCTGTACACTAAATCTACAACGGATCAAAGAGACATGATGTTTAGTGTTTTCATTTCTTTTTAATACTTATAAAAAACGCAAATTTGAATTTTTTAACTATTGCAGCAGCATTTATTGAAAATTTTTACCTGCTTTTTCGAAAGGCCTTGGATTTTTTAAGCTACAACGTTTTGTTGCCAAGCACTAAACCTTTGAAATTTTGAAAGCATGTGGTGAAGAGTGTATTTTGTACTAATTTCCAAAAACTTGATGAAAACTTTTGCGGAATCTTTCCACAAAGCAGGTACGCTGTTTATTGCAGTATTTTTTAGTGAAACATTTTTGCATAATTCATCGGGAATATTCCATGATATATTGCTGCAATCTTCCATGATAAGCTTCTGGAACCTTTTTGTGCGAGGCGTTACGTAACTTTTTTGAGCGTGTCCAGAAAGATTATAGTAGTCTAATCTAGCTGTCTTTCACGAAAGATTACCAGTTTTATTAATGCAATATTTTAATAAGCTTTCATGCAACCCTAATTGTATGTTCCACTACAACTTATCGCGTTTTTTACGGAAAATTTGCAGGAATCTTGCCCGAAACATTGTTTTTTGATCATTCACAAAAATTGCATTGGAGTCTTGCTAAAATCTTTTATGCAAGCTTTCATACAATATTCCTTGAATGGTTGCAATAATATATTTGAATAGCTTGCATCAAACTTTCGCTTTATCATTTCTTTCAATCTGTCATAAATCATGCTTAAATATTTTCGGTTGTCTTTCATGAAAGTTTTCTGTGATGAAGTCTGAAACATTTCTAAAAATGTTGCTGCAATCTATTGGCAATGTTTCATGCAATGTAGCATTTTAAAGTTATTTATATCTTTCTTTATATCTTTCGTAGAATGTTCCTTTGAAAGATTGCTGTAAGATTCACTTAAGTTTTAGGAAGGTTGCACCAAACTTGCAAAGGAAATTGCATGAATCTTTCATCGGGAAGATTTTATGCTGTGTGGGAATCAGCGAATTATGCAACGATATAAATACAAAGTATAAAATATTCCAGCCCGTGAGAGAACGCCTTCAGACGTAGAAACTGTTGGCAAGTTGTTTGAGAAGTGGCTGCAAGGGGGAGCTTCTGCGCTACTCTCAGCTAATAAACACATAGTATATATATATATATATGGGGTAATCCACGTGAAGTGGTCCGATCAAAATTTTAAAATGCACCAAATTTTGGGTACACTTTGCAAATGTTTTTCAGAATACAGAAAAAAATTTTTAAAGAAACACGAAATTTTTTTAAAAATTTAAATGGGAATTACCATGTTAATTTTTGTGAATTTTTTGTCTTTCTTTAAATTGTCATAACTTTTTACAGAATTAAAGGCCATAAAAATGCTACAGACCATTTGAAAGGTATTGCTCCAAGCTTTCTTTTAGACTTTTGGATGAAAAAATCAAAGGTGGCGAAGTTACACTTTTTTCAAGTTGAATATTGACATGTAGTTTATGTAACGTTGACCTTGAGATTAGAAATTCTAACCCAGAAGAATAAATGCTAGATATAATTAGCAACGAATGTTACATATAATGTTCTATAGTAAAAGTTGATAGATTTTGAGTTATATAGCGGTAAACCCAGCTGGTGTTGAAAAAAATATGGAAAAATTCACTTTTTGAGGTTAGAATAACTTTTGAGCAAATAGATTCCAGTACCTAAAAATTTTTTTCTGTATTCTGAAAAACATTTGCAAAGTGTACCCAAAATTTGGTGCATTTTAAAATTTTGATCGGACCACTTCACGTGGAATACCCCATATATATATATATATATATATATATATATATTAGATGTAGACTATTTCATAGTGTCAGAAAGAATAATAAAAAAGATAAAGTTTGTTATTGACTATTTGAGATAAATTAACTAATTATGATATCAACGAAATTCCAAAGTCTACTGTGAATATTGGAAAAAAAATATAAAGTTTTGAGTGAAATATTTCATAATGGTGATTGTATTGAAAGCGGCGACTACACAAATATGTTACGTCAAAATAATCAGTGGTTTGAAATAAATGATTTGAAAATTAAAAAAAAAACAATTGCCAAAAAGAGCTAAAAATCTGTACATATTATTTTTAGAAAGTGTTTAATTTATAATTTTTGTAATTCGCAAGTATGGGTGGATTCCAAACATATTTTAAAAATGCTCATTCGGTAGTTAAATTGAAGAAATACTTAGTCCATTTTTTTAAAACCTTCATGAAGGTGTATAAATCCGCATAAGTATGGGTATTTTCCAATCACGGTTTTTAAATTTTTTTCAATAATTCACTTTTTTGCTAAAAATAATTTTTTTTTTGTATAAATAAAATTTATCTAATAAATAACTTTAATTATTACTCCTATGTTCTTTCTGTTTCTTTGAATTTCAATTAAATATTTTTTTTTATATTACAAAAACTCCATATAAGAAACTTTTGCAATTAAAAGTACTGAAATCAAAGTGGAATCGATAAGTATTTTGAATCTAACTCCCATATTTTTTCTACTTATTTATGTTTTAATTACACCTTTTTTATATGTAACTTATATTTCATAATAGTTATCTGCAATTGAAAGTATTGATATCGAAAACACCTTCCAAGAAGGTGTCAAAACCCGCAAGTATTGTGTTTACACCTTTTTTATATGTAACTTATATTTAACATTATATATATATATATTTATATAAAATTTCTGCAATTGAAAGTACTGAAATCAAAGCGGAATAGTCGACAAGTATTTTTTACCACATTTTTAATTTAACTATAACTTTTATATATTAATTTTTAAACTCCATAAAAAGTTTCTGCAATAGAAAGTACTGAAATCAAAGTGGAATCAACAAGTATTTATTTTTAAAAATACAAATCCTATATTAAATTAAGGAGGATCCCGTTTTGGACGTTCTCCGGTTCTCCGGTTCTCCGGTTTTGACAAGTGACTATTTTATTTTTAATTAGAAGGTCATTTTTATGAATCTGACAATTTTTTTTGTCATATTTAGACATTTTGGCATGGCGGCTTTCCAGTAGACGATGTCCGGATGACCTGGAGGTCACCCTGACCACCTGGACATCGTCTCCAGGAAGTGACAATTTTTTTTGTCATATTTAGGCATTTTGGCATGTCGGCTTTCCAGTAGACGATGTCCGGATGACCTGGAGGTCACCCTGACCACCTGGACATCGTCTCCAGGAAGTGACAATTTCGTTTTTCATATTTACACCTTTTGGCATGTCAGCTTTCCAGTAGACTTTTCACCTTTTTTTCAAATCGAATCTGCCTGATCTTAACTTTTTGCCGAATACAGCTTTGAGTATCTACCTTTAATTATTTCCGTGTTATAAGCGATCAAACATAAGGATATTTTCTGCACAATTTTTGATTAATCGCGTATAACTTGAAATTATAATTTGGATGGATTTTTCCATATTGTTGTACTAGAAAGCATGTCCCTTACATAAAATCAAAATCCATTTTCCAAAGTTGAAATACTATATTTATGAATCAGTTTCTTCTCTCTAGTAGCCTTTTAGCAGCCGGCGGACGCAAAAGTGCTTTATTCAACGTATGAATTTAATAAACAATAAAGGCTCATTATCATATTGTCGCGTCTCGACGAAAATTATATTATTATTTTTCATACAAAAGTACTGCATAGTTTAGAATAAAATTACGACGTAGAAGAAAAACGAAATAAGGTTGATAAGAATAATTCTAAGTAAGTGCAGTAATATAAAATATAATTTATAGAGCTAAGGGACAGATTAGTTTACGAGTGTTTCAAACGAAAAAGAGACTGATAAGTAGAGTTAAAGATATTATTCGAAGCCAATACGCATATAAGGGGGTGCCATAGTGAAAAACTATCGACGAAGCGTCGGTAATGTAGTAAGCTGTAATGTACTAGTAGCGCCATCATCCGTTGAAAAATTATATTAATTTATAACCTCACAGTAGATGGCGCCAATAGTACATTCCAGCTATCATATTCATTCACAAATAACCTTTGTAGATTGCATTATTTAACATAAAATATGCAGACGATGCAGGAATATTTTAATCACAATTTTTACAACAAACTTTTTGACAACAATTGTTATCCACTTTCCATGCAATCGTTTTCTGCATTTTGATATGCAGACGATGCAGGAATTATACAACTTAATTTTTACAAACATAATTTGACATTTATTACTACATTTTCCGTACAATCGTTTTCTGCATTTTGATACGCAGACAATGCAGGAATTTTGAAACCAAAAATTATTACAATAATCAATTATACAACTATTGCTATACATAATTCTATGCGATCGTTTTCTGCAATTGGTTAGGCAGACGATGCACGAATTGTTACCATAAAATTATACAATGATCATTTTGACAACTACTGTTATACATTTTCCATGCAATCGTTTTCTGCATTTTGATACGCAGACGATGCAGGAATTTTGAAACCAAAATTATTACAATAATCAATTTAACAACTATTGCTATACATAATTCTATGCCATCGTTTTCTGTATTTTGTTAGGCAGACGATGCACGAATTGTTACCATAAAATTATACAATGATCATTTTGACAACTACTGTTATACATTTTCCATGCAATCGTTTTCTGCATTTTTATCCGCAGACGATGCAGGAATTTTGAAACCAAAAATTATTACAATAATCAATTATACAACTATTGCTATACATAATTCTATGCGATCGTTTTCTGCATTTTGTTAGGCAGACGATGCACGAATTGTTACCATAAAATTATACAATGATCATTTTGACAACTACTGTTATACATTTTCCATGCAATCGTTTTCTGCATTTTGATACGCAGACAATGCAGGAATTTTGAAACCAAAAATTATTACAATAATCAATTATACAACTATTGCTATACATAATTCTATGCCATCATTTTCTGCATTTTGTTAGGCAGACGATGCACGAATTGTTACCATAAAATTATACAATAATCATTTTGACAACTATTGCTATACTTTTTCCATGCAATCGTTTTCTGCATTTTGATACGCAGACGATGCAGGAATTTTGAAACCAAAATTATTATAATAATCAATTTAACAACTATTGCTATATATTTTTTTTTTTAGTAAAACGTCCCTGGTAGAAAATAAAGCATCAGTTATGGTCGCCTCGTCATATATTGACCATTTCAGGGTGGTCAGAAGATTAGACCAGAGTTTGACCATAGGTTAATATTTTGTCATTAAACTAAATTTTAGCATTTTTGACTTTCTACTCGATTACAGCATTAAAAATTAAACTATTTAAACTAACAAGGAAACTATTTGCTGATAATCTTCAAATCTCTTATATTAGAGTTTGTATGCAAAAATATCAGTTCATTACCATATGCAGCTATTCAGCGATGAAGCTCAAATCTCATATTAGTGTTCGTATGCATAAATATATTCATTACTGCTTATATGCTATTCATCGATGAAGCTTAAATGACTTTTTTTCAACAACGGGCCGAAACTGTCACTTTCGCTCCCGGCGCCCGAATCGCGAAGTTGCAATTTCGGCCTCGTTGTTGAAAAAAATAGTATACACACCACGGGAGGTAAAATGGCGACCCAATAGCACACGTTTGCCACCCTCGCCTTCGGCTCGGGGGGCAATTTACGTGTACTATGGGCTCACCAATACTTTACCTCCCTAGATGTGTAATATACTATTACTGTTGTTCGCAGGCAAAAATTTCATTTTTAGGGAACTGTACTTTGAACATGAGCATACACTTAAAATTTATTCGATAAAGCTCAAATGATTTATTCTGGTATTCGTACACAAGAACAGGATTTCTGAAAAAAAATTTTTTTCAATTGTGACACTTTATTTCTACAATTTTTCAAAATGGTTTACTTCATCTATTTTTTAACAAACTGTAAATATTAAAAAAAATTTATTTGTTAAAGTTGTTTTTTTAATTGAAAAAAGTGCTTATTTAGATCAATTAAGATTTAATTACTACATCCATATATGTTTCATATATACTTAAATACCTTCATATTTTGTTTATTTAGTTACAAACAATGTATTTGGAAGTAAATGTAAGATATGCACTAATGTATAGTATTTAAATTTTAACTTTAATGACTTTTTTGTAATCTTTCATTGTAAAATATATGTGAAACGCTATTTTTAAAAAGAATATCATTTTTTCTTATTTAGTTGAACAATTAATCAGACAAAACTAAGTTTAACTTATTTATATTCATTTATTATTTATATTCATATGATTATATGTCTAACCTCAAAATCATTCATTATACGCGTACGGTAAACTTATGGTGAAATTCCGTCGGGTGTAAGCGGGGTTTTTCACCAGAAACTACTCTATTTTCTGACCACTGATCATAAAATTGACAGACATTATGGTCAAACGTATGCTCAAATTTCTACCAGGGGTTTTTGACTGTATTACTACACTTTTTATGCATTCGTTTTCTGCATCTGATATGCTGTTCAATGCAATCATTCTACGAATTACCTTATTTTACCCAAATCTACTTAATAAAAATTTATGTTGGCATCGTAGCTAAACGCTAGCTGGTGTTGACATGGGCATCGCAAACAGTAGTTAGATGCAGGACTAGTTGAATAGTAGACAGCAGATAAATAAAGGATCCATTGTCATCGCAGTCTGCATTTAGTGGAAGATTCAATGAATGTTGTACTAAACTTCAATCCTAATCCGACCATTGACAGGGATGTACAAATGCACTTAGACATTAACCTGGAAGTACCTAAAAAGTTTTTTTACATGAACTAATCATTCACATATATAAAAGGAAACCGATGCAATAATTGAAGAGTAAGAACAGTAACCTAATCTACAAACGCAACTCTCATAATTACGGTCAATCGGTTAATTTTTCACTCACAAGATAATCCTACATCATTCACACATAATTTGATTGTACTTCTTTAGGTAGAGAATAAGATCTGCATAATGGTTTGGCGTTGGGTATTATTTCTAAAGACAATAATATGTATGAAATCAAACATAACCTTTATTACGTGTATGCAAGAAGTACCTGAAATTTCTCGTATATGGACTGCTTAATTACTAATATAGACAAAAGCCGTTGCATTAATTGAAGTACTTGGGTTTGGTAGATGATTAGTGGACGTAAATATGGACAGTAACCAACTCACAGGTAGAGATCCTATGGCTACTGTAACCAGCAGTTAGATGGAGATTCCATTGCTATTATAGACAGCTGTTCGAGGTCCAATTGGCAATTGTATTCAACATTAGCTAGAGGATACAATGACATCATAGGTCTACTGTTAGTTCGAGAATTTCAATCCGGATCCGACTACTGACAGGGATATACAAATGCACTTTGACGCCAACTTGGTAGTACCTAAAAAGTTTTTTTACATGAACTAAACATTCATACAAATAAAAGATGATCAATGCAATAATTGAAGAGAAAAACAGCAACCTAACCTATAAACACAACTCTCATAAATACGGTCAATCAGTTAATTTCTCACCTACAAGATAGCCCGACATCCATCACACATGATTTGTTTGCAGTTCCTTGGGTATCAAACATAACCTTTAAGTCCGACGCCATCAAACACTGGATGGCTGGGTATTTATCTTATACAAGAGAATTGTATGAACTCGGCAACATTGATGTAGTCAGAAAAATCATCATCCAGTATTTCGAAATTTTCACCATATACCACAATGCTCACGAAAAAACACAACAATGTTTACAAGCCGTTTTGTTATCCAGCTGAAACGGTCCCGAGCGACGTGAACCTCACTAGTATCGACGCGGGAAGCACAACTGCGCATGCGCGCACGGACTCTAGTCGAACGGGAGACCGACGCAACCCGTTCTATCGACACTCGCGACTTGATAAAAGGCCGTGATTTCTTATTAATTTTTACTAATTTGTATAGCATCTGTTAATGCATAGCAATCTACTACATAACTATCACAATTAATTAAAAACTATTATTATCAAATAATTTAAATAATACGAGACATTTTTTAAATTATGCGATATTCAACCTCACATAACGACGAATATAGCCTACGCGGCCGGCTAACTCGATGACTCGACGCGCGAGCCGGCCGCCTAGGCCTCCGACTGACAATTTTTCACTCCTTTAAACGACCTTGATTTTTGTTTAGTCAATTTTCGAGTTTATAGATGTGTAGTTTTGTACAAACAATAACCATGAACAATTTTAATTTATATTAAATCAATATAAATATTATTTGAAATTTTTCACTCATTGTAACGGCTTTTGATTATTCATTTTCTTCTTCATTTTAACAAATATATATTTAATCTATATATATCTGGTTTTGTATTAATAAGATAACCAAATTTTTTCTTAAATAAACAATATAAATATTTATGGTTATTTTCACTTTATGAATAAACAATATTATTATGAATCAGTAAATAATAAATATAAATGATTTTTATAATTTGTCAATTTATAGAAAAACCCATTGCTACTTTGTTCAGTCAATCGACAGATATTTTAAATCGAGTTAATCCCCCCCGAAAAAATGATTTCTAGCCTTAGACACCGACGAATATAGCCTACGCGGCCGGCTAACTCGACGACTCGACGCGCGAGCCGGCCGCCTAGGCCTCCAGCAGACAATATTTGCTTTTTTAAACGTACTTGATTTTTGTTTTGTCAATTTTCGGGTTTATCTAAAGTTTATAGATGTGTAGTTTTGTACAAACAATAACCATGTACTATTTTAATTTATATTAAATCAACAATATAAATATTATTTGTAATTTTTTCACTCATTGAAGCGGCTTTTGATTATTCATTTACTTCTTCATTTTAACAAATATATATTTAATCTATATATATCTTGTTTTGAATTAATGAGATAATCAAGTATATTTATAATTTTTTGTATTAAATAAACAACATAAATATTATTGTCATATTTCGCTTTATGAATAAATAAATATAATTTTGAATAAATAATATTTATCAGTAAATAATAAATATAAATAATATGTGTAATTTATCGATATAGAAAAACCCATTGCTACTTTGTTCAGTCAATCGACAGATATTTTAAATCGAGCTACTCCCCCCGGAAAAATGATTTCTAGCCTTACACACCGTCGAATATAGCCTACGCGGCCGGCTAACTCGACGACTCAACGCGCGAGCCGGCCGCCTAGGCCTCCAGCTGACAATATTTGCTTTATTAAACGTACTTAATTTTTGTTTGTCAATTTACGAGTTAATCTAAAGCCTATGAATGTGTGCTGATGCAGAAACAATAAACATATATAATTATTATTTTTATTAAATAAACAAGAGTAATCTTATTTGTAATTTTTCGCATATTAAAACGGATTTAATAATTATTTTTTGTTTTCGATTTTAAAAATGTATCTAAAGTCTATAGATATATGGTTTTGTGTTAAACAATAACCAAGTAATATAATAATTTTTTTTATTAAATAAACAATCCAAAGATTTTTGTCATTTTTGCTTTTTGAAAAGCCTCTATTTATTCGTTATTTTTTTGTTTCAAATAATATAATTACTTATTCAATTATGAATTTATAATATTTATCAGTAAATAATAAATATAAATAATATGTGTAAGTTATCGATATAAAAAAACCCATTGCTACTTTGTTCATTCAATCGAGAGATATTTTAAATCAAGTTAATTCCTCCCGAAAAATGATTTCTAGCCTTACACACCGACGAATATAGCCTACGCGGCCAGCTAACTCGACGACACGACGCGCGAGCCGGCCGCCTAGGCCTCCAGCAGACAATATTTGCTTTTTTAAACGTACTTGATTTTTGTTTTGTCAATTTTCGGGTTTATCTAAAGTTTATAGATGTGTAGTTTTGTACAAACAATAACCATGTACTATTTTAATTTATATTAAATCAATATAAATATTATTTGTAATTTTTCACTCATTGAAACGGCTATTAATTATTCATTTTCTTCTTCATTTTAACAAATATATATTTAATCAATATATATATATATATATATCTGGGTTTGAATTAATGAGATAACCAAGTATATTTATTATTTTTTTTATTAATTAAACAACATAAATATTATTGTCATATTTCGCTTTATGAATAAATAAATATAATTTTGAATAAATAATATTTATCAGTAAATAATAAATATAAATAATATGTGTAATTTATCGATATAGAAAAACCCATTGCTACTTTGTTCAGTCAATCGACAGATATTTTAAATCGAGCTACTCCCCCCGGAAAAATGATTTCTAGCCTTACACACCGTCGAATATAGCCTACGCGGCCGGCTAACTCAACGACTCGACGCGCGAGCCGGCCGCCTAGGCCTCCGGCTGACAATTTTTCACTCCTTTAAACGACCTTGACTTTTGTTTGTCATGTTACGAATATATCTAAAGTTTATAGATGTATAGTTTTGTACAAACAATAACCATGTACAATTTTTATTTATATTAAATATACAATACAAATATTATTTGTAATTTTTCACTTATTTAAACGGCTTTTGATTATTTATTTACTTCTTCATTTTAACAAATATATATTTAATCTATATATCTGGTTTTGTATTAATGAGATAACCAAATATAATTAATATTTTTTTATTAAATAAAAATATAAATATTTTTGGCAATTTTCCTTTATGAATAAATTAATATTATTCTGAATATATAATATTATTCAGTAAATAATAAATATAAATAATATTTATAATTTGTCCATATATAGAGAAACCCATTGCTACTTTGTTTAGTCAATCGACAGATATTTTAAATCGAGTTAATCCCTCCCGAAAAAATGATTTCTAGCCTTACACACAGACGAATATAGCCTACGCGGCCGGCTAACTCAACGACTCGACGCACGAGCCGGCCGCCTAGGCCTCCAGCTGACAATTTTTCGCTTTTTTAAAAGACCTTGACTTTTGTTTGTCATGTTACGAATATATCTAAAGTTTATAGATGTATAGTTTTGTACAAACAATAACCATGTACAATTTTTATTTATATTAAATATACAATACAAATATTATTTGTAATTTTTCACTTATTTAAACGGCTTTTGATTATTTATTTACTTCTTCATTTTAACAAATATATATTTAATCTATATATATCTGGTTTTGTATTAATGAGATAACCAAATATAATTAATATTTTTTTTATTAAATAAACAATATAAATATTTTTGGCAATTTTCCTTTATGAATAAATTAATATTATTCTGAATATATAATATTATTCAGTAAATAATAAATATAAATAATATTTATAATTTGTCCATATATAGAGAAACCCATTGCTACTTTGTTTAGTCAATCGACAGATATTTTAAATCGAGTTAATCCCTCCCGAAAAAATGATTTCTAGCCTTACACACAGACGAATATAGCCTACGCGGCCGGCTAACTCAACGACTCGACGCACGAGCCGGCCGCCTAGGCCTCCAGCTGACAATTTTTCGCTTTTTTAAAAGTGTTTGATTTTCGTTTGGCATTTTACGAGTTTATCTAAATTCTATGAAAGTGCCGTTTAGCGTAAACAATACCCATGTATAATTATTATTTTTATTAAACACACAATATTAATTTTTTTTTGTAATTTTTCGCATTTTAAAACGGATTTAATTAATAATTTTATTTTTCGTTTTTATGTTTTTCAAAATATTTATCAGTAAATAATTAATGTAATTAATATTTATAATTTATGAACATAAAAAACCCATTGCTACTTTGTTCAGTCAAACGAGAGAGATTTAAAATGATTTAATTTTCGGGAAAAACGATTTCTAGCCTTACACACCGCCGAATATAGCCTACGCGGCCGGCTAACTCGACGACTCGATGCGCGAGCCGGCCGCCTAGACCTCCAGCTGACAATTTTTCGCTTATTTACACGTGCATGATTGTTGTTTGTCATTTTACGGGTACAACTAAATTCTATGAATGTGTCGTTTAGCGTAAACAATACCCGTATAATTATTATTTTTATTAAACCCACAATACTAATTTTTTTTGAAATTTTTCGCATTTTAATACGAATTTAATTATTATTTTTAGTTTTCGTTTTTATGTTTTTCAAAATATTTATTAGTAAATGATGAATGAAAATAATACTTCTAATTTATTAATATAGAAAAACCCATTTCTACTTTGTTCAGTCAAACGAGAGATATTTAAATCGATTTAATCCCCGAGAAAATCGATAACCTGCCTTACACACCGCCGAATATAGCCTACGCGGCCGGCTAACTCGACGACGCGACGCGCGAGCCGGCCGCCTAGGCCTCAAGCTGACAATTTTTCGCTTATTTACACGTGCTTGATTTTTGTTTGTCATTTTACGAGTTCATCTAAATTCTATGAATGTGTCGTTTAGCGTAAACAATACCCGTATAATTATTATTTTTATTAAACCCACAATACTAATTTTTTTTGAAATTTTTCGCATTTTAATACGAATTTAATTATTATTTTTAGTTTTCGTTTTTATGTTTTTCAAAATATTTATTAGTAAATGATGAATGAAAATAATACTTCTAATTTATTAATATAGAAAAACCCATTTCTACTTTGTTCAGTCAAACGAGAGATATTTAAATCGATTTAATCCCCGAGAAAATCGATAACCTGCCTTACACACCGCCGAATATAGCCTACGCGGCCGGCTAACTCGACGACGCGACGCGCGAGCCGGCCGCCTAGGCCTCAAGCTGACAATTTTTCGCTTATTTACACGTGCTTGATTTTTGTTTGTCATTTTACGAGTTCATCTAAATTCTATGAATGTGTCGTTTAGCGTAAACAATACCCATGTATAATTATTATTTTTATTAAACACACAATATTAATTTTTTTTTGTAATTTTTCGCATTTTAAAACGGATTTAATTAATAATTTTATTTTTCGTTTTTATGTTTTTTAAAATATTTATCAGTAAATAATTAATGTAATTAATATTTATAATTTATGAACATAAAAAAACCCATTGCTACTTTGTTCAGTCAAACGAGAGAGATTAAAATCGATTTAATTTTCGGGAAAAACGATTTCTATCTTTACACACCGCCGAATATAGCCTACGCGGCCGGCTAACTCGACGACACGACGCGCGAGCCGGCCGCCTAGGGCTACAGCTGACAATTTTACGTGTTTTCTGTACCAAGCAAACTTGGTAATCCTGCAACGGGACTCGAGCCGCGAGAAGTTCGTCACTAGTTATCCGAAAATTGCGCATGCGCATGCGCGTACGTATTCTGGTAAAGCGAGAGAGAGAGAGTGAGAGAGAGAGAGAGAGATGGACAGAGATGGTTCGAGTGAGAGAGAGGGAGAGAGATGCGGGAACATGCAAGGCAAGCGTGGCCTCTAAATAAAAATATTTTGATTTTTTATCGTCTTTGCTTTCCATTGTTGCCCCGATTAAATAAGCTGAAAATGTCGTCATTCTGCAATGCATAAGCACGACTTATATTATATGTCTTTTATTGATATAAGGCCGGTGTATGAATTATGGTATTTAACGCCATATTGCTACAACCATTTGCGCATGTGCTTCCACGCTAAGTATACAATACAAAGTACAGACTAAGCGCGTCGCGCACTCTAGCGGCGAAATTGGTACTAAGATAACTTTGTCAATAATATAAACTATTTATTTTTTGTCAATATTATGCAAAACGCAAATACAGAAGCACTAGATAATGGTGTAATATGTCTTTCTACAAAGTTCCAGATCAATACAACAAGGACACCCTAAGAAATTTCTGCACGGAAAAATGACTATTTTTTCCGTGCAAACTTTTTTTAGGGTGTCCTTCACATATTGACTTCAAACTTCGTATAAATGCGTATTATGTGATTATCTAGTGCTTCTGTATTTGCGTTTTGCATATAAAACCATAATTTGTTCATTAAGTGTAATAATGTATCCATCTGACTCGGTCGGTAATAATCTAGTATGGCACCCCCATAAGCGGGATCGCCGATAGTGAGATCGAAACGAAGGGTTGCGCAAGAGTTTTTTTGTACTGCACTATAAAATCAATGCTTGGAGAAGAACCGGCAATGGGAAACATCGACTAGAAAATTCGAGCATTAGAAGGAAGTAATAAATTAAGCCGTTCTTTGGATAACGTCGCAGTAATAAAAGGGGGACAGCAAATTCTCCGAATTAACTACGAAGCGATACAGAAAATGCATGGGATTCGATCATTTTTAATTACGCACATCTAACGGTCCAATCGGGTGCAAGCACAGAAAAATCGAGAACTACTTACACAATCTCCATATAAGGCAAAGTGTAAGACAAGGCGAAGCGTAAGACAAGGACAGATGCATAGAATTTTAGGGTATATAAAGAGGACCCAGAAGAGACA
Organism: Theocolax elegans; assembly: GCA_026168455.1. Classification (NCBI taxonomy): domain Eukaryota; kingdom Metazoa; phylum Arthropoda; class Insecta; order Hymenoptera; family Cerocephalidae; genus Theocolax; species Theocolax elegans. The sequence goes on along the minus strand of CM047429.1, from coordinate 17,677,558 downwards.
CAGGCACTCCTAATTTTTCATCTAAAGCTTTCGCAAGGCGAAGCTCTGCTAGTCAACTCTTTGATTTTTATCCGAGGGCGTGGCTCTGCTACTCGGACTCTAAAGTAATACGCATTAAAAATCACGAGAGATCTTGTATTCGGGGAACGAGACGTATCATTGACATCTACGAGCCATAGTCAAGGAACTACGACTTCGACATCTGGAAATCATCGGGCTCCAACAGCATACACATCTAACGTCGACGCCCGCAGGTCTAGCAGGACATTATCCGGCAATTTGACACCGCTATCCACGTTCAAGGCGGACCTTCGTTCCTCACCGAATACACACACACACACACACACACACACACATATATATATATATATATATATATATTTGGGTACTTAAGGTATATTCTTTTCGGCTATCTATACGCTTGTATTATTCGTAAAGGCAAACCTGATATTTTATGTTATTTCGATTGCTGAACCAACCGCTTTCTTTTAAAACAATTATTATTTGATACTACAATTTATTTATAATAATTATTCGTTGCAGTGCATTTTATTTGAAATATTCACGGTTTGAATTGCAATTTATTAACTATAATTCATGTTTTAAACGACAACAATTTTTAATTTAATCTGCATTTATTTATAATGATTCTTATTTCGATTATTAATTATTAATGTTTATAATAAAATAATCTTGCGAATATTTTATTCTATAATGTGTTAACGTGTTCGTCGCACGCTTGTTTATTTAATCAAAATTAAAATCGTTATTTGACTTAAATAAATTTATGCAATTGTTAATAAAATAGTGTGAATTTATGTGTTTTTGCCCATTAAAAAGCTGTAATAATTTAGTTTCACGTGTTCATTTAAAGGAAAACAGCATATTATATTTAAATGAATAATGCATGATTAATACGAAATAAAACATATATTATTTTAATTATCCCACATTATATCCTGCATCTCTACTCTCAAAATAACTTCGCTCGCTACCCCCGGAGACGTAAGGCTAGTCCTAGTCAAACAAGAGCGAAAGGAACGCGAATGGTTTATTAACCATTTGCCTTCTTGTAATATTTTTTATAGTGATTGGTGCAAGTCTGGACGTGACAATATCTGCTCTCCAGAATTAGCGCAATGGTGCATGCGTGCGTCCATGCGTGTGCGTGCGTGTGCGTGCGTGTGCGTGAGTGGGCATGCGTGGCCGCGTAAAAAAATATACCTTCGTATGAACTTTATATAAAGTTTAAACGATGTTTTCCAACGAGATATTCCCGAACTTGATTAGATATTTATTTAAAGTTTATCTAAATTAAAATAAATGATTTTTATAAGTTTAAAATATTTTATACAAACCTATAAAATTTTTAAATTATTAAAAAAACATAATAGAAACATTTTCTTATCGGTGATTCACACCTCCGATCTGTAACTCCGGAGGCTGACTCTCTACCAACTGAGCTATTTTATTGTTTCTGTTATTTCATTACATTTAGGTTATAATGCTCAAATCATGTTTCAATTGTTCTTTATAATCTGAATTCAATTTAATGATAGAAACAATAAAATAGCTCAGTTGGTAGAGAATCAACCTCTGGAGTTAAAGATCGGAGGTTCGAATCACCGATCAGAAAATATTTTTTTAATTTTTTTTAATAACTTAAAAATGTTCTAGGTTTATATAAAGTATTTTAAACTAATAAAAAATAGATATTATAATTTAGATAAACTTTATATAAATGTCTAATCAAGTTCGGGAATGTCTCGAAAAAAAAGAGCAGTTTTTAATCATTTTCACATTCTCTTAAGCAGACATCAAAATGACCTATTTTACTGGCTTCTGATAAAATGGTAGGCCAACATTTTTTCGATAAGAAATAGACCAATTCGTCTGAAATCTTGAGAACTTTTCAAAACTTCAAAAAGGAAGGGAGGACCAAACAGTAATCGCAACATTAAACATGTTTATAATGAATTTTTATTTGTTCATAATAAGATTAACGGTTTTTAGTTATTTTCAATACTATATTAATTTTCAAAATTTTAATGTGTTGTTACTCTTTCTTTTTGTATTTTTATAAGCCATTTCAGACGAATCGGTCTATCCGTTTTCAAGAAAACTTTGCCTTACTATTTTATCAAAATACAAGTAAAATATTAGCTTTATAAAAAATGTTCAAGAACAAAACACATTTTTTCGTGAAGTTAACAAATTTCATTACAAAGTATGAAATAACGTTGTTTAACAAAAGCCGCCATTTTGATAAAATTAGGAAGAAACAAAAGTTTAATACCTAGATTTAATAAACATCAGATTTTCGGATCGCGATTTCTGTCGGTAATATAATTATTTAAATTCAGGAACAACAACAAAAATCCTATCTTATAATTGAGTAAGCGCTCGAATCGAAAATCACTAATCTTGATCTCGAAATTCGAATTTGATCATCAATTGTCTTAAAAATTTTAAAGGGGTTAATCAAATAAGAAGTTAAATAATCGAAGAAAATTGCAGTAGGCGCGCGTAGCGCGCTCGAATCCACTTGTTAATTTAAAAATATAATATACATCAAATTTTAAATGTTGTTTCTAAAAAGTCGAAATTAATAAAGTAATCAAATTCTTTTTACAAAATAAGTGGCTGATTCTGAGAGGGCACGTTCGAAAACTTTCTACGTAAGATTTGGACAAAAATAACTTTATTTTCACAATATAATTAGGTACTTGAAAATGTGTACACAAAAGTAGGCATTTACGCGTTAATAGTTTTAGTGGCGTAATTTCTCATTACTTAAGATTAAGAACTATGCATTGTTATTTAGTATTTAAGAAATCTTATATTATATTAAAGTGGATCGACTTTTGGTCTCCGGTTCTCCGGTTCTCCGGTTTTTTAAAAATGCATTTTTATAGTTTCAAAGTTTTATTTTAATTGGACTTTACACTTTTGGGCCTTACATTTTTTGGACCTTACATTTTTGGGCCTTATAAATTTTGGGCCTTACATTATTGGCAACGGAATTGTAAAGTTTTATTTTAATTGGACTTTACAATTTTAGGCCTTACATTTTGAGCCTTACATTTTTGTCCTCATAAATTTTGGGCCTTACATTTTTGGGCCTTATAAATTTGGACCTTACATTTTTGGGCCTTACATTTTTGGCCTTACATGTTTGGGCCTTATAAATTTTGGGCCTTATATTTTTGGGGCCTTATAAATTTGGTCCTTACATTTTTGGGCCTTATATTTTTGGGCCTTATAAATTTTGGGCCTTATAGTTTTTTTAAACAAATAGATATCAACTACTATGTCGATATTATTACCAGAAAATTATCTTAATAACAATAAATAAAATAACATTTGATTACGTAATTAAAATTAATAAAATTTCAACACTGGAACATACAATAAATCAAATTAATTTTTATTGTTTATTCTACAAACTTATTTTTGCAAAAATTTCAAATTACAATTATTATGTTATTAAATTAAATTACAATTATTATGTTAGAATTCTCTATTCACTTGTATATTTCATAAGATATATTTTTTTCAATATATCGTTTTTATTGTTTATATAATTTATAAATTCAGCAAGTATTCATCGAAATCATCTTTAACAGAAAAATTAAATTATATCATTAAATATTAAATGTATAATTAATTAAACATTAGATAAAATATTCAAATAAATATTACTGTTTTTAAAATGCCATTTAGAAGATTTATATCCAATATGCATATTGTCACATATTATTGATATTATATATGTTATATCTGTAACAAAAACATTTTTATTATTAATTATAAATAAATTGACAAAGTCAAAACTATACCTTTTAACTTAATCATTAAGAAATACTACTGCATTTTTGATTATTTCGATAGTCTTAATAAGCTAATCAGGATACTGAAATACAAAAAGACTTAATATATTTCAAACAATAATAATTTAAAATGAAAATTAGATAATTTTATAATATACCTTGTGACTTTAATCGTATGGAATGCCATTAGGAATATAATATTTTATTGATATAATATTAATTGGAATGCTGCTGCCGTTTGTTATTTTTATTCAGCGCTGCATTCATTGGAATGCTGCTGCCCTTTGTTTTTTTTTTATTCAGCGCTGCATTTATTGGAATTATGAGTGTCAAACTACTAGCAAAGAATTTGTGCAAATATTGGCCCATTAGATGGAAAGTTTGTCCCTCTTTGTGTAAAGGTTGGCCCAGATTGTTTAAATGTTGGCCCATTTACAGAAAAGATTATTACAACATATTATTTACAACATATTATTATTGCAATATTAAATATTATCAACGCAATTAAGTGCGCCTTAATTTAAGAAATTGCATGTGAAAAACAATTTTTTACTGGTTGAAAAATTTATTCTATAATCAATACAAAATGTTCCTAAATTGGCCAAAAGTGGGCTAAAGTTTGCCAAAACTGGAAAAATGTTCTAAATATTTCAATGTTGGTAAACATCGGCCCACTTTTGGCGCAAGTTGGCCCACTTTTAGCATATTTTGGAGCATTTTCATCGAAAATGTATTTCCACTAGGGTATGTATAATATTAGTATTTATAAAATATTAAATTTATATTAACTATATTTCATTCATTACATTGAAGCTACTTTCTTATAAACACTGTTTTCTAATAATTTATATTTTATTTTTTTCAGCTTTACAAAAAAATATTAATAAAAAATTTAAAATAATCGTTTAGAAAAATAAAAAAAATTATAATTATTATTAAACAATTGAAACAAATTATTAATATTATTTTTATAATTGTGAATCATTTTGTAAAATAAACCATTTTTATAATGGGTTTGACGGAAATAAAAATATTAGTTGTAAAAACGATTGAACCATATAGCGACGATGCTTCTATGTTAAATGATGAACACATATTAGAATTTAATAACATCCTTAAATCATCTACACCATTCAATATGCAAACAACTCTTTTAGTTCAAAAACAATATAATATTAACTCAGTTCAAATGAATAATGAATACATTCAATTGTTATTTTCTGGAAAATATGAAAAAGGTCATTGGATTTGTATGTATTACAATAATAGAACGATACACATTTATGATATTTTAAATGCTAAATATTTGCAAAATGAACATAAAGTATACATCAATAGATTATTTCCAGATAGTCAACAATTACAAATTGTTTTTGAAACAGTGCAATTTCAAACCAATAGTTATGATTGTGGAATTTTCGCGATAGCTTTTGCTGTCTCTATTGTATTTAATTTATGCCCATGCAGTTTAAACTATGATATTTCCCAAATGCGTTCACATTTACTAAAAATATACGAAACACGTAGTATTACGATGTTTCCAATTTTACAAAATATAAACTGTAATATTTCAACAATACCAATCAAAAGATACATGATTCATATTTGTTGTATTAATGAAAAAAAAATTGAATTTCAATGTAGCAGAAATAAAAATAATAGAATAAAATTTTCAACAGAAATTTAATTCTGAACAACAAACAATAATGAATTTATATAATAAAGATAAAATCATTTCCGTTGATTCTATCAACCCAATGGAAATAGACCATGAAATACCAACTTATAGTTCATTTTATCAAAAAAATAAAAATAAACAATTTAATGATATAGAAATAAAATAGCTAAAAATAAAACAGCAAACTATGATAAAAAGGCAAACAATTAGCTGTATCGATATAAAAAATGAACGAGAAAAAGAAGCGTTGCATAAAAAAGAAGCTTATATGAGGAGTAAAGATAGTAATGACGGCAAAATAGAAGAAAAAAAATAAAGAGAAAACAGCAAACCATGATGAAAAGACAAAAATAAATAGTGACGAAATAAAAAATGAACGAGAAAAAGAAGCATTACGAAAAAGAAGCTTATGTAAATAATATAAATAGCAACGACGGCAAAATAGAAGAAAAAAAAATAAAGAGGAAACAGCAAAAAAAAAATTGATGAAGGAAAATTTTTTAACGTATATGATAAACCAATTAATACCAAAAAAGGTATAAATTATAAAGAATTAAATAAACGTATTTTAATTAAAAATGAACAAAATGTAAAATTATTAAGTAAATCCAAAATAATAGGTCGAATAGCAAATGTAGATTTTGATGAAAAAATAATTATTGAAAACAATTTCGGTTATATGTCTGAAACTTGTAAACATTGTAATACTAAACATTTTGTTTTTGAATATACACTAGGTAAAGAATTTTCTAATTGTTGTCACAAAGGAAACGTAGACTTACCGAAAATGCCTCCCTATCCGGAAGAATTAAAGCAATTAGCTACAGGAATATCGGAAGATAGTATTAATTTTCGCAAAAATATTCGGCTATATAATAATGCGTTAGCTTTTGCAAGCTTTGGAGCTAATTTTGATAAGTTATCTGAATCTTAAATGAAAATGAAGCTCGAAAATATGGGCAATTGTATGTTCTAGATAATGAATTAGCTGCAGCTGAAAGAAAAAGTTTTAAAAATAATTTAGATACAAAATTAGAATTGTCAAGTAAATTAGATAGCTTAATTAGAAATGTTAATCCTTATGCTAAAGCTTATAAAATGATGTATGAGGTAGAAAAAGAAAAATTAGAATATTAGAAGAAAAATTAGACAAAAATATATATATAATGAAGCTACTTGTAATGAAGTTGCAATGGTATTTGTAGGAAAAAATGGATTGTCTACTTCAGAGCGGGATATAGTTATATATTCAAAATATGACAATCCAATTAGCATTCCTTTAATAAGTAAACACACTGATCCAATGACATACCCACTTATTTATCCAAATGGAGGATATGGATGGATGCCTAATATGAAATGCAAATATAAGAAAAACAATATTTCATGTTTGCAATTTTATAATTACAGACTTTCTATGAGAAATGGATTTAATCCATACCTTAATATGGGAAAAGTTTCTCAACAGTTTACAATTGATGCATTTGTAAAAGTTGAACAATCAAGATTATATTTTGTAAAGAAAAACCAAGATATTTTAAGAAGCGATTATTATAAAGGCGTAATGGTTTATTTACACAAGAAAAAAGAATCTGAAAATATAAAAATTGGAAAAATGTTTATTTTGCCATCAAATTTTGTTGGAAGTTCAAGATTCCTAAAACAAAATTACATTAACTCAATGAGTATACTAAATCGTTACGGAAAACCTGACTTATTTATAACAATGACATGTAATCCAAACTGAAAAGAAATAACTGAACATTTAAAAAAATATGAAACTGTAATTGATAGACCAGATTTAGTATTTAAGGTATTTCATCAAAAAATAAAAGAATTTAAAGAATTGGTAATTAAGCAAGGTGTTTTAGGAAATTGTATCGCCTACACTTATGTTATCGAATTTCAAAAACGTGGACTTCCTCACATGCATATGCTATAATTTTTAGATAAAAATTATAACATTAATACTCCCGAAAAAGTAGATGAACTCATAAACGCAGAAATTCCAAACGAAAATATCTATCCACGGTTGTATAATATTGTAAAACAGTTTATGATTCATGGACCCTGTGGAGAGCAAAACATGAGTTCACCTTGCATGAGTAAAGACACAAAAAAATGTACGAAAAATTTTCCAAAAAAATTTAATAACAAAACAACTTTTAATTCATCAGGATATCCATTATATATAAGAAGAAATGATATCAAAAAAATCAATTATAAAGGTTAATACCACAATAGAATAGCTGATAATCGGTTTGTTGTTTCGTATAATCCTTATTTATTGTTAAAATTTAATTGTCACATTAATGTCGAAGTATGCTCAACAGTCCAATGTATAAAATACTTATTTAAATAGTGTTATAAAGGACATGACTGTGCGAACATAGAAATACGTGACACAGGTATCAGATCAAAAGACAGTTCTAATTTAACTCATGATGAAGATATTGAAAGCAATGAATATAATACTATTAGAATACCCTCTACAAGAACTTTCACATACCATAATAAGATTAGCTATTCACAATGAAGATGAACAAGAAGTGTATTTTAAAGAAGGAAAAGAAACAGAAATTTAAAAAAAAATGTAGAAACGACATTAACAGCATACTTAAAATTAAATCAAATCGATTCTTATGCACGAAATTATTTATATTCCGAAATACCATTAAATTATGTATTTGATAATAATTCAAAAACATGGAATAAAAGAAAAAAAAAACAAAAAAACCTGTATTAAGCAGAATGTATTTAGTGAATCCAAAGGATCGAAAACGATATTTTATAAGATTATTACTTTTACATGTCAAAGGAGTATCATCATTTCAGGATTTACGTACTGTTGATGATATAATTTATTCTACATTTTATGAAGCTTTTATAGCTAGACATTTGGTTAATGAAGATAAAGAATGGGACAGATGTTTGGAAGAAGCAACACAATTACACTTTCCTACTGCTCTTTGTGAATTATTTGCATATATTTGTATTTTTCACAATCCTATTAATGCAAGAGATTTGTACGAAAAATAGAAACACTTTTTTTACCACCCAAAATACGATCAAAATGTAGGTTAAAATCTTGCATTAAACATTATTGATAAAAATTTACAATTACATGGATATTCTTTAAATGATTTCAAATTACCCGCTATTTCTACACACATAGAAGAAAGTGATGATACTTCGATATCATATAACAAAAGTTGCACACTTACTGAATTAGAAGTCAAAGTAAATTCTTTAAAAAATCATCAAAAAGATATTTTCAATACTGTTGTGCAACATTTAAAAATTGAAGAAAAAAAAAAAAATTTTATTGATGGACCAGGAGGAAGTGGAAAAAGTTATTTACTTAACGTTCTAATAGACTACCTAAAATTCTCAAGTATTTCATTTTTATGTGTTGCCTGGACAGGAATTGCAGCAAATTTATTACATAACGGAAAAACAGTACATACAACATTTAAATTACCACTTAATATCACAGAAAGTACTACATGTAACATTAAATCAAATTCAATAGATGGTAAAAATTTAAAGGAGGTTCAAATTATAATATGGGATGAAATATCTATGACATCAAAACATGCCTTTGAAGCAGTCAATCGTCTACTTCAAGATATATGTAATAATAAAAAAATATTTGGTAATAAAATGTTAGTTGTTTCTGGCGATTTTAGACAAACATTACCAGTTATCCGACATGGTAATCGTACTGAAGTTATCGAAAATTCAGTTAAAAACAGTTACTTATGGCCGAATTTTATACGTATGACACTAAATGAAAATCTTCGAGTGACAGATAATGACAATTATTTTAGACAATCGTTATTAAATGTAGGTGAAGGTAAACGTTTAAAAATGTATGAAGAAGAAAATGAACTGCTTGAAATCCCTCTTGATTTAATAACAAAAGAAAATGATATCATTGCAGAAATTTTTGGAAACGAAATAAAAATAAATGATAAAGATTTAAATGATAAAGGTATATTAGCCTTCACCAACAACGACGTAATTAAAATAAATAATAAAATTTTGGCTATAATGGAAGGGCAAATTATTGAATTCTTAAGTGTAGATACAGCAGAAGATGATAATGGAGAAAACTTAGATGTCATGTTACCTACAGAATTTCTTAATTCCCTTACACCTAATGGACTTCCTCTACATAAATTACAATTAAAAGTAGGTGCAATAGTAATTCTTCTAAGAAATTTAAATGTGAATGAAGGTCTTTGTAATGGAACAAGATTATTAGTAACAAAACTTATGAAACATTTAATTGAAGCAGAAATTATAAGCGGAAAAAAAATTGGAAAATTAGTTTTAATACCAAGAATCACTTTGTCACCATCTAAGGAAGAAATACCATTCAATATGCGCCGAAAACAATTTCCCATACGATTAGGTTTCGCAATGACTATTAATAATTCACAAGGACAGTCATATAAACACGTTGGTATCTATTTACCAACCCCAGTTTTTAGCCATGGTCAATTATACGTAGCACTTTCAAGAGCTAGAAATAGAAAAAATTTGAAAATATTATTACTAAACAATGCAAAAATAGCAAGTGATAAACTAAAGGACGAAAATAAAAATTACACTAAAAATATAGTGTTTAAATAAATATTGTAAATGACTACAAAATAATTTATACTTACTTTATATCAATTATATGATTAAATAAAAAGAGTGGAAATACGAGAAAAAAATGAAATATTACTACTATTACTACTTGTATCATTAAAGTAAATATACAAAATAATTAATATATGTTTGCGCTCAAAGTCGTTAAAATATGATTGAAAATCGGCTGCAACATATCACATTGTGAATAAGTAAAAAAATGTGTATTCATTACATGAAGTATAAGAAAAAATTAAAAAATGGAAATATGAGAAAAAACATTAAAATATTACTACTACTGAAACATTAAAGTAAATATACAAAATAATTAATAAATGTTTGCGCTGAAGATCGTTTAAATATGGTTGTAAACCGGCAGTAACTTAAAAAATTGTAAATAAATACAACAAATATACACTCATTATATGAATTATTTAAAAAATGGAATATATAATAAAACTTTTGAAACACTGAAAGTAACAAAATTCTAAAAATCAAATCAAAATGCTAAAAACGGCTGCAGCATCATTAGATAAGCATGCGCTGAAAATCTGAATGACAAATCTGATATCATAAATTGCCGTAACATAATAAATGTTTGCGCTGAAGGTCATCAACAAATTACTATAAGTCGGGTAAGACGTATATTGCGCTATGTTATGAACTATAGTGTTAAAAAATCGGATTTGCTACAAAAAAATATGACTCTTGAAATGTACACTCTAAACCCCAAATAGTAAAAATCGACGTTAGAAGTGGTAAAAAATAAGTTTTTCTCTTTTGATAAAGAGTAGATATTACGATTTGCTATATACGAAAAGATAAAACGTTAAATTTACTCATTGTAAAGAGCAAAATGCAAAAATTGTCTTTTAGAAAGAGTAAACGCAAATATTTGCTATTTAGAAAATACTAAAATGAGATATTTACTACTTTGAAAAAAATAAAATTTTGGAAACAAAATCTAAACTAGTAAAAAGTACAAATTACTAATTGGAAAGAAGTAAAACAAGAGTAAAAGATATTTACTATTTAAAAAGTAACAAATTTTTTGCACATAATCTAAAAGAACAAATAATGCATATAACTCGCTTTTGCAAAGAATAAAATAAGATAATTACTCTTTGGAAAGCTATAAAATTTCGGGTGCCTAATCTAACAGACTTCAATTGGTATAAATATAAAAATAAGAAACTTACTATGATGATTCTTAAAACTTAAACATAAAATATTTGCCAGAGTTTCTTTGGTAACATTGCATAGTTTTCCGAGCGCATTTAGCGAACGATTTTAAGGTTAGGCATTTAAATAAATATCTTTTCGTAAATAGCAAATCGCAATATCTACTCTTTATTAAAAGAGAAAAACCTATTTTTTACCTCTTCTAACGTCAATTTTTACTATTTGGAGTTTAGAGTGTATACCTTACCAGTACGTCCTCGCCGTAAGAGTCGGATAACAACATTAATATGTTGGCTAACGCTGGAAGGAAAAATATACTTTACAGAACCACTACCATCAACTGTACAAGAACAATCACAATAACCCCCAGCTTAACAGGATTTGGACTACAGAAAAGGATATCAAGTTTTCATCAAATACCGATCATGCACCTAATTTTAACATCCAATGTCGTATAAATAGGTATTTAAAATTATTATTTAAATACTTAAATTTGTTGAAATTTTACAATTAAAATTGTATCTATGTGTACCATATATAAATTATTTTGCCAATACTATCATTCAAATAGAATCCCTTCCCCCATCCCAGCTGCAAAATAGTTAGTTTACATGACACACAGTTTTGTAAAGATAATTCCCGTATAAATTCTATTAAGGTCAGGCCAAAATGACCTATGTTACCGATATTTTGATAAAATGGTAGATTAAAGTTTTCTCGATACATATAGGTCGATTTGTCTGAAATATATAATAATATAATGATAATATTATACTATTAGGCCTCCGGTTTCTGACCCTTCAAAAGACGTTACGAAATTAATCCTTCTTTAATATAATAATGTCAAAGTGTTTTTCACATGAGGGGTACCTGAGTATTTGTGTTATTCGGTTTTTGAAAAAAAGTTTTCGAAAAAGTTTTTAAAAAAGAGTCCTAGAAAAAGTTTTGTTTCAAAAACTTCTTTCATAAAACTTCCATCGAAAAAAGAAATTCGAGCAATAAAAATATCTTACAAATATTATATACAATTAATCCTATATCCTCTATTTATTAAATTAAGGAGGATCCCGTTTCGGACGTTCTCCGGTTCTGCGGTTCTCCGGTTTGGAGTAACGATTATTTTAATAATACACATTATATAATAATAATAATTAAAAATAATACGCATTGTATAATGAATATAAAATTCAAAATTTAATAATCGAATAAACTAAATGCATCCATTTTAAATGCACTCATCTGAATAAAGCACAATCAAAATACACCCGAGTGAGCGTTAGCGAGCTAGGTATCTGTTGCTAGTATCTATTACTTTGAAAACAAACATTTTTTCAGAAAAGTATCCTACAAATTTACATTTCAATTCTAGTCCTATCATGTCCTACAAGCAATAAATAAATAATTTTTTAATAATTTTATTAATTTCTGCAAATCTGATAAAAAATAAATTTCTCGCTTTTTTAATCCCTTTAAATACACAATGTCTATCCTTCCCGTGTCTTACAGCAATAGATCAACAATTTTATATAATAATAATAATATTTATTTGTGCAAAATTAATTTCTGCAAAACTAATAAAAAAGTAATCTCTCTCTTTTTTACTCTCTTTAAATAAAATAATACTTGCACCACTCGTTGAATTGCCATCTTACTCTTGTATCGTAAGTCTAATTCGAACTGCATAACACACTGCATATGCATGTTTCTATCAAGAGCTTATAAATATTTTAAGGTAAGATTAAGTATATCACTTAATGCCCATGAGACCTGTATATATCGTAACAGCGATTAATTTTTATTTGACTTCTGCAGTTAAACAAAGTACCAGCACTTGACAACAATTTTATGATTAGAAAAAGAATAGACACGTTCAATTCCAAATTAGAAATATTACGTTATAAACATTAGATTGCTTTATTTCAACTTTTTCTAAACTATCATCAGTATACGAGAGGATATTAGTAAATCGTAAAAAACTTTTGAAACACTTAACCAACGGTGGTGCAAGTATTATTTTATTTAAAGAGAGTAAAAAAGAGCCGCCTCGCGGTGTCGGTAATGCTGGCATCTATGACAAGTGGATTAAATCCACCTTGTCACAACTAATAAAATCGACATTTCTTTTTTATTCTTTTAAATAATAAAATAATACTTGCTATAAAATAAGGGAGTTAGCATTAAAATAATTTATTTATCAGATAACAATCTCAGATTGAATTGCAGAATTTATTTATCAGAAAACAATTTTCTAAGTTTGATTAGAATAACACAATACTTGCGGGTTTTGACACCTTCTTGGAAGGTGTTTTTGATAATTTGATACAGCCCAATAAAACCGATTAGAATCAGATGTTGATGGATAGTAATACGTTTTTCTATTACTTCTATACAGTTATAGTCCGTAGCAGTTAAATTATATACGCTTTGTAATTGCTTTCTGTCACAGATTAATTTGCCGTCTAATCGAGTCGGTTCTAATCAAGAATTCGGATCTATGCACGATTCGCAATAGTCGATTGTGATCCGCCTAATCATTTTTAGTAGGTATGATCGGGAGTAATCTGCTCGACAAAAGTTTAATTTTGTATAGAGACAGTTCTGATTGAGAATTACCTGTCACCTACAAACCTTATATTAGTTCAATGTAATCATCTAATTAGAGCTAATCGATTTCCACCACAATCCATTTTTATATGAAAACCATGAGTATAAAAATTTTTTGTCCGCTCTAATCGGCCCTGTTGCAAAAAACGCGAAATATATACGCGTGAAATAATACGTACAATATTACATGTAATTCCGTTCCAAATATAAACGTGGAAAATAAACACGTGAACAAACACGTAAAGTAAATACGTGAAAAACACACGTAAAAGAAACGTAAAAATTTCGCATAAAACTCGTGAAATAAACACGTAAAATAAAAGTTAATATGACAGAATTAATTTTTTTCGCTTCGTTTACGCGTATTGTTCACGCGTTTGTTTTATACGTATATATTTGAAACGAAACTACACAAAATATTTCACGTATTACTTTATCTGTAGGAATGCCTGCTCAAGTTTTTAATAAATGCATTTATATAAACATAAAGTTTTTCATAGTATGGAATATTTGCAGGCTCGACGTACTCATATTTGTAGCGTGAAATATTAATATCTTCAAAGTATGGGCAGATTATAAATATTTTATGTATTGATAAAAAATGTTACTTTCAAATTTCACAAATTAATGTGTTTAAAGATAAGCTATTTTATGTAGATCATATAAAAAAATACAATCCGAAAATTTCGAGCAATGCACCGTTGTAGCACTTAAAGAGGTTGAATACAAAGTTATTCTTATTAATATACATAACGGTCGTTATTTATGTGAATTATCATATAACTTCGAAGTGCAATAAAATATTCACAAACTTTTGCTTTCATGTTTAAAGATATATCTCATTGTAATACGTATTTCGCAATATTTTTAATAAAACTTATGTATATGTTTACAATAATAGCTTATAAAAATGAGATTGATTAGCTGTTATATTTTCAAGTCTAATTAACTATATTTGACTTATATACAAACTTATAATTGATTGATCATAGATATATGGGACATTTCACATGAATTGGTCCTAGCAAAATTTTAAAATGCACCAAATTTTGAGTACACGCTGGAAATGTTTTTCAGAAAACAGAAAAAAATTGTATATACTGGAATCTGTTTGTTCAAAAGTTATTCTAACCTCAAAAAGTGAATTTATTCAAAGTTTTTTCAACACCAGTTGTGCTTACCGCTTTTTATCTCAAAATCTATCAACTTTTACTATATAACCTTATATGTAACATTCGTTATTAATTATGTCTAGAATTTATCCTTCTGGTAAAATTTCTAATCTCAAGGTCAATCTCACATAAACTACATGTCAATATTTAACTTGAAAAAATTGTTACTTTGCAAGGATTTATTATTTTTATCCAAAAGTATAAAAAAAGCTTAAAGCAATACCTCTTAAAAGGTTTGTATAGCTTATTAGTGGCCAGCAACTTTGTGAAAAGTTATAACAATTTAAAGAAACAAATAAATTTTGAAAAATTAACATGGTAACTTACATATAAATTATTCAAAAATTTGTGTTTCTTTCAATTATTATAACTTTTTATAGAATTGAAGACCACATATAAGCTATAGACCGTTTAAAAAATATTTCTTCAAGCTTTTTTCGCTACTTATGGATAAAAAAATCAATTGGGGCGTACTTACACTTTTTTCAAGTTCAATATTGACCTGCAGTTTATGTAACATTACCCTTGAGATTTGAAATTCTAACCCAAAAGGATAAATTCTAGTCATAATTAGCAACGAATGTTACATATAATGTTATATAGTAAAAGTTGATGACTCTGATAGACTTTCATAGACTTTGAGTTATATAGCGGTAAACACAGCTGGTTTAAAAAAAAATTCACTTTTTGAGGTTAGAATAACTTTTGAACAAATAGATTCCAGTATCTAAAAATTTTTCTGATCTAACAAACATTTCTAGTGTGTACTCAAAATCTGGTGGTTTTTGAAATTTGATCGGACTACTTCACGTGGAATGTCGCATATATATATGTGGGGGTTATCAGCATGCAAAATATTACTCTGATTGAAACCGACTACGATACATTGAATAATCTTCTATATTATATTAAAATTCATCCGTTCTCCGGTGTCTGGCGGTAATGTCCGGTATCCCGCGGCGGTGTCCGGTCTCCTGTTGTAAGAATTAAGAGTATGTGTGGAGTGGAAGGGTTAACGCTGATATTTCGGGAATTTCTGAATTATTTCGGGATAACTTCACTACATACGGGATTTCCTGGATATTTCGGGAATTTTTGAGGTATTCCGGGATAACTCCACTAATTTCGGGATTTTCTAAATAATTCGGTAATTTCTTAGATACGCCGGGAAATCTTCACTAATTTAGGGTTTTCCTGGATGTTTCGGGATTTTCTTAAGTATTCCAGGATAACTCCACCAATTTCGGGATTTCCTGCAAGTCTCGGGTTTATCTGAGGTATTTCGGGATAACTCCAACAATTTCGGGACTTCCTAGATGTTTCGGGATTTTCTGTGGTATTCCGGGATAACTCCACCAATTTCGGGATTTCCTGGATGTTTCGGAATTTTATGTGGTATTTCGGGATAAATTCCCTAATTTCGGGATTTTCTGGTTGTTTCAAGATTTTCTATGGTATTTCGGGATTTTCAGTGGTATTTCGGGATCTTCTGTAGTATTCCGGGAACTCCACTAATTTTGTGATTTCGTGGATGTTTCGGGATTTTCTGAGGTATTCCGGAATAAATCCACTAATTTCGGAATTTCCTGGATGTTTCGATTTTCTGACGTATTCCGGGTAACTCCATTACTTTCGGGATTTCCTGGATGTTTCGGGATTTTCTGACGTATTCCGGGTAACTCCACCACTTTCGGGATTTCCTGGATGTTTCGGGATATTCTGTGGTATTCCGGGATAAAACCACCACTTTCGGGATTTCCTGGATGTTTAGGGATATTCTGTGGTATTCCGGGATAAAACCACCAAATTCGGGATTTCCTGGATGTTTCGGGATTTTCTGAGGTATTCCGGAATAAATCCACTAATTTCGGAATTTCCTGGATGTTTCGATTTTCTGACGTATTCCGGGTAACTCCACTACTTTCGGGATTTCCTGGATGTTTCGGGATTTTCTGACGTATTCCGGGTAACTCCACCACTTTCGGGATTTCCTGGATGTTTCGGGATTTTCTGACGTATTCCGGATAACTCCACTACTTTCGGGATTTCCTGGATATTTCGGGATTTTCTGACGTATTCCGGATAACTCCACCACTTTCAGGATTTCCTGGATGTTTCGGGATTTTCTGAGGTATTCCGGAATAAATCCACCAATTTCGGAATTTCCTGGATGTTTCGGGATATTCTGCGGTATTCCGGGATAAATCCACCAATTTCGGGATATTCTGGTTATTTCAAGATTTTCTATGGTATTTCGGGATTTTCTGAGGTATTTCGGGAATTTTTGATGTATTCCGGGATAACTCCACCAATTCCGAGATTTTCTTACTATTTCGGTCATTTTTGAGGTATGCCGGGATACTTTACTAATTTTGGAATTTCCTTGATATTTCGGGAAATTTTGAGGAATTCCGGGAAAATTCCAAAAATATTTTATAGGGGTTTTCGGTAAAAAAAAAGTGGTCAGAGTAATACGAACACTGACAAAAACAGTACTATTACTCTAATAAATTTTGATAACATATATAATATAATATTATTTAATCTAATATTCTTTTTTATAAAAGATTTTTGAATATAAAACAAAATTAATAAAATGTGAAAATAAATCTTTTAGCCAAAATTTTAATCTGAAAAAAATTTTTTAAAATTCAATTATTGCGTATAATTATTTGTTTGAAAGAATAATTGAATACATACGATGCATTAGCTGAGTTTAGTAATTTTGTATGAAATTTTAAATTCTTCATCTCCTTTCCGTGAAACATCATGAAAAAGCATGAAATATATGTATAATGGTCAAAGAATAATTTTATATTCTAATTTTTGTTATTGAAAATATTATTCTGGTAGAAAAATTACACATTTGTTACTAGATTGATGTAGCTTCTTACAGGAATAGTGTAGAAATATTGTAAGTAATGATATATGTGTTACTACGTATTAAAAATTAAAATTAAAATTCCTTACTCCAGTGTAAGTTTTATCATGTCGACTATTTTTAATTTTTGTTAATTGTTTCAGTATTTTGTAGAAATATGTTCGGTATCTATAAACTCTTGTGTAATTGACTAAGATTAAATAAGTATATACAATGTTGCAAATATAATGCACTGTTATATTTATTTTATTGACTAAAAAAATTGATTGTAACTGAATACTAGGTTAATTAATTACACATTATATTATATTTTACATTTTTATTCAATTAAATTGTAAAGTTATAAATTTAAAAAAAATAAAAAAAATAAGTATATATTTAGTGTAATTTCGACCGAGGGAGCGTTAGCGACCGAGGAATTGTTGCTAGTTTAAAAAGTAAAATGGATTATGATGAAACTGAATTATTGACAAACCTCAGCCGATGACTTCCGACAAGAGTTGATTCGACAATGCCCGATAAAACCTAATTATCAATGTACAAATTTTTTTCTTGATTAAAACCGATTAAAGTAAACAAAATATGGACTGGTAACCTTCAAAAAAACTTATTATCTATTACACAAACTTAAAACCAACTATAATATATAATTATATATTAAAGTAGACTGCGAAGGTTTGAACAGCTGATTTGAAACCGATCAAAAACTAGTAGATTTGCTGTCGTACATTTCCGACGAACACTGATTAAGCACTTTTCATTAATCAATCAATTGCAACCGACTTGTGCAGATTAGTTTTAATCGTCAAAAACCATACTTAAAAATAACGTTATAGATTACCGTCTGTAACAATGAGACTCATTTGCTACAAATTAAGAAAAAGGAACGGGCGTCAGGTCTTGAACCCGAGCCCCTTCGGATCCGAAGGCGTTCACGCTACCACTGCACTACGCCCGCAATTGGTCGTAGCTGTACTTTTCCGTGTCTTCTGCCTACCGATACGCGCGCCATGTAACAATGAGACTCATTTGCTACAAATTAAAAAAAGGAACGGGCGTCAAGTCTTAAACCCGAGCCCCTTTGGATCCGAAGGCGTTCACGTTACCACTGCGCTACGCCCGCAATTGGTCGTAGCTGTACTTTTCCGCGTCTTCTGCCTACCGATACACGCGCCATATACCAAGTGCCGATTCTGGCCGCGTCGGTACTACAGAGCCCTAAGTGACGGGGATCTGCTCTCATGCAGATCCACCACGTCACGCGTCATAGAATCGATTATTGCGGATAGATTTTAATCACATAATCCCAAACCTGTTAAAAAAAAACATGTGATATATTTACGTGAAAAATACACGTAAAATATTACGTGTAATTCGGTTCCAAATCTGCACATGAAAAGTACACGTGAAAAATATACATGAAATATACACGTAACAAATATACTTGAAAAATACACGTGAAATAAGTACGTGGAAAATACACGAAAATAACCAAGTGAATTGTTCGTAAATCTGCATACCTGAGTGTTGTTATCCTGTAAAAGTATCTTCTTAAGTCTTTTTTTAAATATCGTTAATTTAAATAAAATAAACATTTTTCTTACATGGATTAACGCTTAAATTATAAATATTTGCATTCGCATGAGTTTGACCAAAAATGGGTGATCGAAATGAACTTAAAATTAAAAAAAAATATAAGAAAATACCTTAATTTATTTAATAATGATACAAATTTGGGATTTTTAGTGTTTTACTAATCGAAAGAGATACAATTCGAGATGGTATATTAACAATTTTTTTAATATTAAAAGAATGAACTACATTTTCTACACGGAGAGAAATGTATAATTAAAAATTGCTATACTTTTCAGTAATCGGAACACAAACTCGATTTATGAAGGAAATTTAATATACTTCTATAAAATTATGCTATATATCAGAATAAAATTTTACTATGCGGTATAGAAAAATTCTAAATAATATATATTTACATACATAGTACAGTAAAATTTAAAAAAATTACTGTCAAATACATCCAGACAAGTGAGCAAAAATTATGAAGAAAGCGTAAAGACAATGCAATTGGTAAAGACCGCTAATTACCCTGTTTTAACGATAACAATAGTAAGTATTAATTATTTTTGTAATAATGTTTATTACTACAAACTTAATATATAAAGTAAGCAAAATGTGTCAACAACAAAAAGCTCAAATGATAGGTTAAGTTTGTTAATTAAAAAGAAACCGTTGCCACATACAATACATTTAAAAAGGTACAACAAATACATTCTTTTTTGTTGGAAACATCAAAGAGACATAATCAGAGGTATGAGATGCGGCAAGAGAATTAATGCGTTGAAGTTTTTGTGTATATATGCCTCTCTTCCTCTCTTTCCTTAAGCCTAAAATATTAAACAAAGTATAGCGACCGACGCGGTGGCGGAGTGGTGGAAACGCACCTGGGCCGATCGCGAAAGTTAAGCAGCGCTGAGCGCGGTTAGTACTTGGATGGGAGACCATTCTCGTGCGGCTGTCGTGATCGGTTAGGTGTTTTTTCACATTCCACAAGGCGAGCGGGAGCGATGTGACTCTGACACCCAAACAGAATATTTCGAAGACACCGGGTCATCTCGGGTGGTTGGGGATTAAAAAAGGTGGGGAAAAAGCACCCACACAGAGGTGGTGGGTAAACGCCGATGAAGTTCTCCAGGCGGGGACAAACGGCAGGAAGTGCTAAAAAAATGGCACAAAAACTAGTAAATAAAAAAAAATAAATATTAAATGAACTAGTGTAAGTTGTGCTCTTTATATCGAGTTATATTTCAATATCAATAACATTATTAATTTTATAAAATTTAATATACAATATACGTAATATTTAATATACGGTATAGTAAAATTTGATGATTCAAAAATTTACGATACCATATACTAAAATTTAGTATAAATTGAATGTGTCTCCATTAAAATACAGTATAGCAATTTTTACTGAAGATTATAGGAATATTTAATCATACATTTCTCTCCGTATACATTTACAATCTTACATAACATATATTCTGTTAATGTGGGTCGATCCATTATAAAATAACTTATTACAACATATGTGCCATCATCTAAGATAGCAAATGAATTGTTAGATCTTAACCTGCGTCGTTTGCAAGATGTATATAAACATTTATTTTTAATAATTTTTTTGTATGTTGCGTGATATTTATTTGCACTCCAATTATTAATTTACTTATATGAATAATAAGTCGATCTGAGGGAGGCGAGGAAAGGAGGAAGAAAACACAATTCTTTCCTTTATTTATTGCACAACGTTTCGTTAGCTTGGGTTATCCGCGTCTCCGGGGACCAAATGGAAAGCGGAGGCGGTATAATCTGCGCCGATATTTGGAGATGGGGGACTACGTTTCAGCTCATCTGCGTAGTCGTTCCCCATCTCCAGTGTTCGGCCCGCACAATCTAGTGCGTGAGGCGGCGGAACCCGTCGCGACCTGGCCAGGACCAGAGGAGGTCACCACACCAATGGAGACACCTTCCATCGAGACCATTATCCCAGAACCAGAGGTTGTTGAGGAGGTCGCCGCGGTAGCCGTGGCAGAGGTAGTGATGCCCACTACCGAACCCATGAAGCTCCGTGGGGTTCTGTTTGGCAACCTCACCCTAATTCCTACTGATCCGACTGTTGATCCGCCATCCTGGGTGTGTTTCAATTGTTGGCAGCGGCATCACACGAGGTTCAACTGCTCTCGGCCGTTGACTAAATTTTGTTATAATTGCGGCCGGAAGGGGGTGAACCTACGGGATTGCCCACGTTGCTCGTCGGAGCCGCGATTTATTTGTCGAATAAAGAACGTGCCTCCGTTGGCAACGCTGTTGACGGGTCGGAACGGGCCCCCCTATAGCGTATACACATGCATGTATGATTATTGTTAAACTAGAAATAAATTTAGCACGCAAACCGTAATAAATCGATAATATTTTTATGAATAATTAGTTAAGGAAAATGTAATAAATTTAAGCACATACATAGTAGTCACGTTCACACACGCAAAGAGAATATTTACGAATATCGTATCAGCTGGTAGTACACGTGTGCGCGTACGGATTAATTACTACTTACGCGCATCTTCGACAACCGGGCCAAACATGCACATACACCTATACTAACGTATACCCGAACGCGAAAAATAATGTGATCGCGGTGACGATGTATACCGGGTATTGTCGACACGAGGGTAGGGGGGAGCGGAGTAACGTACGCGATCGCTCTTTCTTGAATAATGATTACGCGCAACATGCTTGCGCCGCTATTAGAGTGGGGAGCATGATAAAGCCGAGAGAGGGTATCGAGGTATATTAAATATATAAGTATGTCTATATATATACGGCGTTCTCTCTCGCACTCATTGTATTATATATGAAATTGATATTGCGATTCATTGTTGGATTTTTCTCGAGTATTTAAATTAATGTTTAAATGTTGCATGAGATATATGATAATTATATATATTATTGACGAAATCTATTATTACATATTTTTGGTGTTATTTTGGTGACATTTTGGTGTTATAAATTTGGTGTTTTTCGAGTATGATGTAATTAAAATATTTCGAGTCCGGCAATTTGATTTCGAGTGTCGCGCTATATGAGTGATTTTCCATGAGGACAATTATCCTCGCGCAGGTTCGCGCATCCTGAAATAAAACCAATCAAATTGTCGAGAGAATTTTCCACGAATTATATCGAGTTTCAGCCAAAGTATCCAATGATCTATAATCAGGCGATCTCAGAAAAGTTCGTTACGGGGGGCGGATCATCCCTCGATCGCGTCCTTCCGTTCTTGTTATCCTAGCTTTGATAGAGTATAGACATGTGTTTTGGAGAGATAGAAAGAGATAATTTTGGAGGAGAAAGATAGTGAAAAGGAGAAGTCTCCATTTTGAGAAATAGAAAATATTAATTTGAGTCGATCATTGTGAGTCCAAGACGACAAAATAATCAGATAATCATTGTTACTGTGGATCGAAAAAAAATAATAATTAATATAGAATGTGGATTCAAGGTGAAATGTTGGTGAGACCTTTCAATATTTAATTTACTTTGCAGCTTCGAGAACTCATGGATAGCTGAGATAAATTTAATTTGTGGAAATTTCGAGTCATTATTTTATTTACAGGTGTAGTTTTATTGAATTGAGTAAGGTAGCGGATCCGATAGTTTTAGAGTATCGGCAACAAATTATTTCTTTCCAGCTCGAGTTTCTAAAATAACATTATTACTAATAATCGAGTTAGCGTCCCATTTTTGGCGCGAAATTACCCTATCTAGGTGTGTGAGTAAGATTGTGTGTGTGATCGCGTCGCGTTTTCTTTTTCTTTTATTAATGAATTAATTGTTAATTAAATTGAATTGTTTAAGATAATTTGTATTACGTTTCGTGTTCTAGATTGATGAACAACATAATCATTGGAGTGTAGTTGATTATATTAAATAAATTTAGTTGTTAATTATAAATATAAAATTGTTAATTTATTAGTAGTTGCTCCTCGTGTTGCCTGTATTGTCTGTGTCGTCGAGTAAAATAATAAAACTATAATTTGCTAAATCGACGTGGGTTTCGCCATTTATCTGACCCCCCTTTATAGAGTGCGGTAGTCTCAAGCCGAGGTGAGGCTTTTAATTATAATAAATCGAGGTGAATAGAACTAATTAAAAGTATTTGCGTGAGGTTAGATTTTATAGGTTTCATAGTTTTAAATAAAAATCTACCCGTTACAATGTCCTCTTTAATTTTGGGAAAGGAATATTTTTTAACGTATTTTAAACGTATTTTTAACGTTGGATAAACAAAATTATCTGATGCATATTATCAATTATAGATATGCGCAAATGCTATTTTTATATTTATTTCTAAATATAAATTAATATATATGAATATAAATTATTTATATGTGCAAAAATGACAATTGCGCATAGCTATAATTGATAAGTAACAACTGCGCATGCTCCATAATAATAATAATTAGATAATTTTGTTTATCCAACGTTAAAAATACGTTTGAAATACGTTAAAAAATATTACTTACCCAAAATTAAAGAGGACATTTTAACCAAATTTAAACGTAGTTCAAACGTTTTTCATGTATTAAATTCTAACGTTTAAAGGTTTTAGCCGCAACGTAATTTAAACGTTTTTAAGACATTGTGTGCTGATAAGGTTACAAACAAGACATACGCTATATTAAATACACCTTTCAAATTCGAATTAACGGTGAGTTAAAGAGTCGAATGAACAGTGTCAAACATTGAAAAATGTAACGTAACCCTACTAGCACAACGTTATAGCAACGTTGTAGCAACGTTTTAGCAACGATGTGGCAACGTTTGAGCAACGTTGAAAATGTCTTTGAAATATGCATTTCATATAAAAATTTAATAAATGTCCTGGGCAAGTGAAAAAATACAGTTTTAATTGCACAAAATTTTAACTTATATAAAATAATGAAAAAAAAATTTTCAACCCGCGGGAATTGAACGTAAGATCTTCAGTTCCGGAGGCTTACTCTCTACCAACTGAGCTATTTTGTTGTTCCTGTCATTAAATTAACTTTTAGTTATATAGACTACTATTAAAATATGCTCCGAAATTAATAACAATAATGACACAATAATCTTAATTGCGACGCAATACATGTCTTTGGTAAATTGTTACAATTGCTACAGTATATTATATATTACTGTAATTTAAGTAGGTATATTTTGTTGAACAGTATAATTGGTTAATCTTTCTCTGAGCAAGTGAACACTTTCTTGGGATGTATTTGAGCATTATGTATATTGATAAAAAACTAATTTAATAAATTAATCAGCACACATTTCCGATGTATTTTTTTTCACCTCTTTCGAATGCCGTTAACACAATAGTGCTAAACTTTTTTTTAAACTTATAAACATTTTTTTGGAAAAAAATGTTTTTTTTTGGAAAAAATGTTAATAACTTGTGACGTGGTGGATCTGCATGAGAGCAGATCCCCGTCACTTAGGGCTCTGTAGTACCGACGCGGCCAGCGCAAGAATCGGCACTTGGCATATGGCGCGCGTATCGGTAAGCAGAAGACGCGGAAAAAGTACAGCTACGATCAATTGCGGGCGTAGCGCAGTGGTAGCGTGAACGCCTTCGGATCCGAAGGGGCTCGGGTTCAAGACCTGACGCCCGTTCCTTTTTTTAATTTGTAGCAAATGAGTCTCATTGTTACAAACTTTAAAAAGTTTTGCACTATTCTGTTAACGGCTTTCGAAAGAGATAAAAAAAATACATCGGAAATATGTGTTGATTAATTAAAATAAAAGTTTTTATAAGATTGTAATAAAGTACAAATAATTTAAATATTATAATATAAACAGAAGAGAAGAATTCAACACCTTTCGTTGGCGTGTTGCAGCCAGCTTCTTATGTACTTTTCACATGTGGCAATTTCATATGATTTATGTTTGGCCGCAATACTTTCTACAAGAAAATATATTTGTGTTAAATATGTTGAATAATACTATGACATAAAGAAGCGTAAGGGTAGAGTAAAATTAGTTTTCTTTCAAAATAGTATAATTATATATAGACAATTTCACGTAAACTCCCGATAAGCGCACTTTTGAAGAAAAGAATTCTTTAAGAATTAACGAATGTCCGCGATAAATAATTCTATAAGTATTAAATAAGTATCTGTAAAGTATTCTTTATGATCCAAAATTTGAATAATATATATAAAATTATTGATTAAATGAAAATTACTCTATGTATACAATATAAGTAGTTAAAAAGTATTCTTTTTAAATTGTTATAAATATTTATAAAGCATTCTTTATAAATAGTTATAAGTATTTATAAAGTAGTCTTTTTGAATTAAAAAGAAAGTTAAAAACTAATATTCTTTTAATTAAAGTACGCCATATAAACGCCATAAAAATATTGAAAAAGAGTTCTTTTTCAATTCTTTTTTTTGTCTTTATAGGTTATATATTATTGAATATATTTAAATATTCGTTTATTGATTGTTATGTAATAAATTCATTATGTCACTTTATAGTGAAATATTCTAATAAATTACTTATGCACACTTGCACCAATTATTAATATATGACTTTCAATAAATGGTTATAGCATTCTATCTAAAATTACTTTGCAGTATAGTAAACTTTATGGAATTTTTCTGATTCTCAATTATAGGTTAAGTTGCCTATTATTGTACTTTTATACAACTAATTAAAGTATTTGACAAATCTGAATCGACAGGAATGTGCTTACTTTACTTACAAACCGACTAAATCATTAGTTTATTGGTATTAATAACGGAATAATGCATTGAATATTAATAAAGTTTCGGAATTATTCAATCGGGGTGTAACAAATAAGGACGATTCGAAGTAAAATGTAAAAACGTGTTGATGGCGCAAGCGGTAAGGTTTCCAACTTTGACGCAGAGGGTCCCAGGTTCGAATCCCGACGTCCGGTGCAGATTTTTTTCGTTATTTAATGTATATTCTATTTAATTTCAGAAAATATATATTTAATAAATTCAAATGTTTAAAATGCTAAATAAAATATAAAATTTGAAATTTCATTCTTCAAAATTTAGAGTGATTTATAAAAGAAATCAAAAAGAATTCTTTCTTAACGGTTTAAAACGACGTTACAATCCGCATAAAGAAAACTCAAAAAAGAATTGAAAAAGAGTTCTTTGAGAATCTTTGGGTTGTTTTTATGAGGAATGACTTTTAGAAGTATAAAAGAATACTTTTCAAATATTTAATTATTTTTTTGTAATAAATGATTTCTTTTTCACTTCTTTAATATTTTTTTAATGGGATATACCATTCGTAAAATTTCATTCGAATTTAAAGAATTATTTATTAATACTTAAAGCATTACAATATACCGGACATTCGTTATATTTATAAGTTATTGTAAAGAATTCTTTTTAAATTCTTTGAAAAAATAGAATTTAAAAAGAATTCTTTAAAAAATATTATTTATTTCTTTGTCTTTATCGGGCTGGTTGGTTCAAAATTTTATAATGCATCAAATTTTGTGCACAGACTAGACATGTTATCCAGAAAACTGAAAAAAATTTTTTATCGTGGAACGCATAAGTAGAAACACGAATATCGGATACGGATAACTGCAGTTGTTGCCAGATGATTTTGCAATCTCCCTCTAGGTGGCGTGTGGTAAATACCAATAATAATGTAAATACCAACTGTATAAATAACATAAATGAAAACTAAATATAAAAAATTATTTCATAATAAATAACTTACCTTGTAATAGTAATTATACAATAATAATCTGTGAAGAAAAAACGTGTTAGTCTCTGAATTCTATACGAGGATAGAAGGAAGTATTCATGACAACCTTTGGTGTTCTTAAAGACTACTTTACGAGTATTTTTCGACTTCTTTTATACGAATACTATATCAAAAATATAATTAATCTTAAAAGTGTAAAAGTATTCTTTTAAGGTCCTTAATGAATTCTTTAATACGAGCATTTCACAAGTACTTTAGACATAATAATAGATTGCATTTGGAATTCAATCTAAGAATAAAAACGAAACCATTTCGAACGTATTTTGCTTTTTTATACACTTCAAATTATAAAGATATATTCACATGAAAACTCTTTTACATATTTAATTATGTGAGAATTGTAATATATAAGCTCTTTTAAACTCTGATTTATGAAATCAGAATGAAAATAAAAAAAATCATTAATGTAAGTGCTCATTCTGACCTGTAAATGAATTCTTTATGAACTTTGTTATACAACAAATCTAGGCCACAAAATTTTTTACGCTAATTCTGGATGGAGTCTGTTAGAATACTTTAAAACTTCGGAATGTATTTAATAAAAGCTTTTTAAGAACTCATTTGGGATTAAAATAGTTCATTATGAATTCTTTTCCTGTTCTATTCGATCCAATAATCGGACATAACGAGAGTTCTTTAAAAACTCTTCAAGTTTTGTATACGATTACATTCTATCTATAAAAGAAATACTTTAAGAGCTCTTTATGAAATCAATGAATTCATTAAAACGTCTTGCTGAACTCTTATATAATAGTTCTAAAAAGATTCATTACACGAACAGTTTAAGAATTCATTCGGATTAGTTATGCCGTCTGGGTAAGCTTTGATCCATATGTTGTAATGTTTCATTTTGTGTTCTTTTTCTTGGTAAATTATTTTGTAAGGTATATTTTACACTACCACCTCGCATTGTTTCAATGTATTCGCCAGGATATAAACACCAGTTGCATCCATAGTAACCATTAAATTGTATCAATCCCTGAACTTTCAAAGACAGATGTGCCATCAGTATTAAATGTGTCAGTTAAAAAATGTATCCTTTCATCCTGGTAATGACCTTAAAAATTGTTTATATAACAAACCGTGAGTAAAATCACCAAATATATTTATATTTCTTATCCTATCTTGAAATACCTCTTTTAAATGCTTTATATTTTACTGAAGTAAATAAATTACATCATTTTCAATATTTATAATTGTAAAAAAATGTAAAGGACTTTTCAATAAAGTAACTTCATCACAAACATCACAGACGAGACTTTGATCCGTGTGGGTATACGGTCGTATGTATGTTTTACAATTTGATCATATACCATGATATTCTATTGCTTCTTTTGACGTAAACAATTGATCAAATAAATAACGCAATTCTGGTAATATTTTCTGTTGCAAGATGCAATTGATCAATTAAAAAAGATCAGCTGTTCCTGACTGACTTAATTCATAGATATCACTATATTTCAGAGCAGCATGTAATAAATCAGATTTTTGAAACGAAATTCTTATGTTAATATAATCTTCGCTGTGGATAACCTCTTTCAATTTTTTAAAATGTACACCTTCATCAGAAGAACTACTTGCATCACTGCTATTCCAATCACAAAATCGAATTTGTAGATTAGCATCATCTGTACACTACAGTTCATTCAGTAGAAGACGAATCCTAGACAAAAATTGTAGCTAATTTCACTAAATTATAAATGAATGAATAAATTAATATATATATGGGAGATTCCATGTGAAGTGATCCAGGTAAAAAATAGAATTTTGTTTTAATGTATGGAATCAGTATAAAACTACTTGAATAGAGTGTAGCTAAATTTTTAGACCTAAATTTCAATTAGTACCAGAGCTGTAACCAATCAAAAAATCGAATTTTTTTAAAAAAATGACTTATTGGCCATTTTTATCACTACATAACTCAAAATCTAACAATTTTTTCTTATATACATTAAATTTGAAAAAGTTTATAAATTTCAAGAAGAATCTGTTGAAATATTTCATTTATATTAGTTTAACACATTGAATATAGTTATAATTAATAAAAACCTTTATAGTAAAAAAAAGGGTTGTACGATCAAAAATATTTTATCCATCCAAGAATCTAATTCATCGATGATTAATTACCTTCAAAATGGTGCAAAGTTTGAGTGCGGCAGAGCATTTCAGACAAAGTTATGGTGTTTTTAGGCAAATTTCTTAAAAAAAGAGAGCAAATGCATTTTATGAAAAAAACAGAGTAACCGTATACTTGCATTCAAACAACATGGCACTATTATTCTTCAATAATACAAAAATATACTATTTAATGTTAGTTACTGATACTTTTCAATCTCTAAGCTGCTTACAAACACAAAGCAGTAGGTATAAGCAGTTATACCTGTTACATAATTGGATAAATATCTGAAACTTTTTATAATTCCAATAAATCCAATTATATAACAGGTATAACTAAAAGTATCAGACTTAAATAACAACTAAATAAAAGTATCAGTAACTAACAATAAATAGTATATTTTAGTAATATTGAGGAATAATAGTGCCATATTGTTTGAATGCAAGTATACGATTAGTCTGTTTTCTTCATAAAATGCATTTGCTCTCTTTTTTTAAGAAATTTGCCTAAAAACACCATAACTTTGTCTGAAATGCTCTGCCGCACTCAAACTTTGCATTATTTTGAAGGTAATTAATCATCGATGAATTAGATTTTTGGATGGATAAAATATTTTTGATCGTACAACCCTTTTTTTTACTATAAAGGTTTTTATTGATTATAACTGTATTCAATGTTTAAAAATAATATAAATGAAATATTTCAACTGATTCTTCTTGAAATTAATAAACTTTTTCAAATTGAATGTATATAAGAAAAAGTTGTTAGATTTTGAGTTATTAAGTGATAAACATGGCCAATAAGTCAATTTTTTCAAAAAATTCTATTTTTTGATTGGCTACAACTCTGGTACTAATTGAAATTCAGGTCTAAAAATTTAGCTACACTTTATTCAAGTAGTTTTTTACTGATTCCATACATTAAAACAAAATTCTATTTTTTAACTGGATCACTTCACATGGAATCTCCCATATATATACTTATAAATTTAAATATCGGGGTTTATGACGCACATGACAGAGAGGGAAGATACGTACTTTAGAACGAGGAAGAGAGAGGTTCGGGTTCTGACGCCAGGGTTCCATCACCCGCCCACACCCAACCAGTGGGTGGAAAGAGACAGAAGCTACAAATTTATTATGTCGGGCGTCATAAACCCCTATTGGGAAGTTTATATATATATATATATATATATATATATATATATAGTTTGTTATGTTACTTTTTTATTTTAATTATTTGTAATTGACGGTTAGGTTTCACGTAATAAAGAAAAATATGAATAAATAATATACATTACGAATAATTTATATTCCCGAACTAATGGTAGAGAAAGAAATAACAAAGGGGATATTGGCACTGTTCATTAATTAGACGGATATAAGTGAGATTAGAATTTATTCAAATATTAACGAATAATTATTACTACATACTAATCGATACAATAAGTATTATTAAATAATAAGTATTATTAAACAAATAAAGCAATAACCCCGATTACCACTGAAAATAAACGGAATGGCTTGGGTCGAAATAATTAAATGATGGTAAAGATCGCGTCTCCGGGCGCAACTCCTTGTTACCAAGGGTGCATCTCCGGGAGCAATTTTCGCTCAACCATGCTGCTAGCTATAACCGACGATTTGCATATTAATATAAGTGCATTAGACGTCAATAGTTAGCTAATATACAGATATAAATTAGTCAAATATTCACCTGTCGTTTCACCATGACAATCGGAATTAATAATTCAGATAGAAATGACTAATTGGCTTAATCAGCTCAAAGTATTACCAGACCGGTAGTAAATCGACTGACTCAAAAAGGCGCAAATTTTCCCTTTTGTTATCCGACCCAAGCCTCCCCTCTTCAATTCCAACGGTGGTTGATTCCTCGTGATTGGTGACCCAAGGACTTAATTCCTTGCAAAAAGAATGATGTCACGAGCGGCAATTTTGAAGTCACAAAATAAATATAATCGAGCTGCAAATGCAGACTTGGCTTAAAGGTGAATAGCGAGCCTCCACCATTAGCGCCACGCTGCAGTATTTGAAACCTCCCCCACTTCTCAACCGATAATAAACAGAACAAAAATAGAACTGCAGTAGACTATCCATCCATAAGGTTTTTAATGAGCATGCGTCGTTAATTACAGCGCCGCTTATAATCGATTTATCAATTAATCTAAGTAACTAGCTAGCTCTCGAAAGATTGCTTTGCATTTATAAATAGATAATATTTGAGAGTCATAATAATGTTATGGTTACCATAACCTCACTTCCAATCCTCTCCTTGCATGTAGCTGTCAGTATCTGTGTGTAGCTACATGCTTCCTTGTGTCCTTTTAGTCAGTTCCAATCTAACTATTTATTATTTTACAGCTTTCTGGAGTCCTGTGCTGCTGCATGTAACATCCTGGGTCATCGTATGCTGCTTAGTTTGGCCCTGGTGCGATGAATCCTGGCAGCAGTCTTACCTCTCCTGTGATGCTGAGGAATTGTGCTTATTGGGGAAGTGTTGGGCATCTGGGGTGGCTTGTGGTACGTAGGCAGGTTTAGTGATGTGAGGGTAGGTAGGGCAGCTTAGGTTGGGACTCGCTCGCTTAATTTTATTGACAGGTATGAAGTACGTTGTCACAACATGTTCATTTAAAAAGAAGAAATTATATAATTATTGTAACAAATTTAAATAAATAATGCATGATTAATACAAATAAAAAAATATATTACTTTATTAACCCACATTATATCCTGAATCTCTACTCTCACAATAACTTCGCTCACTACTCCCGGAGACGTGAGGCTAGTCTTAGTCAAACAAGGGCGAAAAGCATGCGAATGGTTTATTGACCATTTGCCTTCTTGTAATATTTTTATAATGGTTGGTGCAAGTCTGGACGTGACACACTCCAATATTCAGAAAATACATGACCCGTAATAGATATCTCAAAATTTTACGTTTTCTGCATTTTGAAAATAATAGGGACAATCCATCACCCTACAAGAACCACCCTCTGAGGAAAATTAAACCTGTAATATATTTTCTAAATCAGAAATTTTCCTCTACCTTGTGTCCTGGGGAAATCCTTTGCATTGATGAAAGTTTGATGCTGTAGAAAGGAAGATTGAAGTTCAAGCATTCAAGTTCAATATTTATCTTTGAAAAGACACAGGTTTGTATACAGGATCTGATACAGATTATGAAAAATTTGATTTGGGAATCTCTGCAGATATAGTAGTTGATTTCCTAACACAATATTTCAACAAAGGTCTCGTTATCTTCATAGAGAATTGGTATTCGTCTCCTCAATTTGCTGATTTTCTCCATGACAAAGATACTCGTATATATGGGACCGTGAAGAAAACCACAAAAAGGAATGCTTAAGCTTATCAGTAAATTGAACCGAGGTGAAATTGAAGTAGCCCATACCGATTCTTGGTTAGCAATAAAGTGGATGGACAAGAAAGAAGTTTACATGATAACAACAGTCCATGAAGTTGGTTACGCAAGTACAGGGAAGAAACAATGGAGTATTAATAAAGATATTATAAAGCCAATACTTATAGTGAACTACAATATAGTGACAACATAGACAGACAACTTTTATTGGCAAAAACGATTAGAAAATGTACTAAATGGTATCCAAAACTTTTTTTTCACTTACTTGATTTTGTTCTGGTAAATTCTCATGCATTCCATAAAATGAAAAGTACCACTAACAAAAAGATTTCTTATCCTGATTTTTGTTTAGAAGTGGTGAGAGGCTTACTTGGGATAAATTCTGATGACTTGCGTCATTCACGTCAGTCGAACGACTTTTGACTTACTGGGAAACACTTTCCTAAGAAAATTGATCAAGGGAAAATGAAAGAAGGCAATTGCTGTTTATGTCTCATGAATAAAACCAGACATCGAAGTACTTATGAATGTAAAACTTGTCAAGTTGTTGTATGTATAGATCTGTGTTTTGAAACTTATCACACCAAAGAAGTTCTTACCTTCATCAACATGGAAAAATTATAAAAAAATAAAAAAAAGTCATATGTTATCGATAGATTCATATGGATCTTAGAAGAGCAATGTGAGAAAAATACATAATAAACTTCTAACAGAATGGAAAAATGTATAAAAAATAGAAAAATGTATTAAAAAAAATAGGAAAATATATAAAATAAAAAAAAATGAAAAAAGGAGCTACATTACTCTCTACGTCTACGTCGTTAGCTCTGGATAAAGTAGAAGGAGAGTAGAAGGCCTAAAAACTCCACACTTCTAAAAAAAGCACGAATCAAAACACATAAATCCTGAGATGGCCATATACCTAGAATAATGAATATAATTATGTTTATTCACAATCAAACAGGTGTCAGATTTAAATGTAGCACCTCGGAATACTCTTAGATATAATTTTATTTTGAATATCTATATTAATTTCTGCATTTGACCTTGAATTGACCATGTTTGATCTCGAATGACCGTGATCATGACCAGTTATGACCGATTAAACTCCAGACAGAACTAAAAACTTTTCATGATCCTCTGTGGCCGGAGAGCCGATATATCGGCTCGGTCCATGATAGGAACTTTGTACATAGTTGATGGGCGATACAAAACATGAATTTGGGCACATTTAAAGGAGGTTTCGAAACCTCAAAGTGTTGTGAATAATTTATCTAATTGCCCGTGGTCGCCTATCCGGGTAGTTTTTCCACCATTACTTTGGGTAGTCGCACTCTCGTAATATTTGATATCCTTCTGGTGCCTCGTAAGGTTCCCGCAATGGGGAGCGATTGGATAAGAATTAGCGCCACACCTAGCTTACGAAAATAAAGTAAAGGTCGATACACCGGGAAGGGTGAATGGATAAAATTGCTTGTAAAGCAATTTAATTGTTTATGTTCATAAAGTATTTCTGAAATAAATATAATCTTTTGCAGATCATTTACACTTTTAGATTTTAGTAGATGAATTGGGAAGAAATGAATTAACATTTTAATATTATTATTATAAAAAGTTTTTATTCTTTTAATTTATACACGGCTTGTTGTATACTCTGATGGAAATGCAAAGTCATGACGATTATCTGCATGAATCCTTGGCAATAATCCTGCATTTGGAACTACGTTCCATGATAGATATAGTGAAATATTTTTATTTCCTCTGTAAAAAATATAAATTTATATTTTAATGCTAATGACAGTAGTAATATGTTTCAATAATTATAATATGTACAAGATATTATTTGAAATCAAATATAGCGTATTATATAATTTAATATAAAAAAGAAACCATATTTTTATTTTACAAAAAGGTGATTTTGACCTGAGTCTTTCATACAAGAAAAAAATATACAAGTATTGATTTCATATCTGTATAAAGTCTATCGCGATCAATGTATTGGTTCCTCTGTAACCATTATAATGAATTGATAGCAAAGTATTATTTGCTCCTAAAGTCGCTCGGCTTGATGAATATATAATCACCCATGGTTTTGCTAGATTTGAGATTTGTCGATTTCCATTGCAAATTTATAACATTTAATTTATTTAAAATTATAAAAAAAATAATGTCTCTCTAAAGATTTGAACCTCCTATCTTCTACTCCAAAGACTTTGATCTATCATCTGAACTATTTCATTGCTTATTGCAATGTGTTAAATTCATGTTATAAAATTAATGAAGTTTATTACATCTGTTTTTATACTTAACTTGTATTTAACACATTAAAATAAACAATAAAATAGCTCAGTTGGTAGAGCAAAGGCTTCAAAGTAGAAGATAGAGGGTTCAAATATACGAAGTGACATTATGTTTTTATAATTTTAAATAAAGTAAATGATATAAATTTGCAATAAAAATTGACAATTTTTATGACTGTAAACTAGCAAAACTATAAATTCTTATCATTAGCCACAATTTTTACACAATTTTGCCAAGATTTTACCAAGATTATACAAATAAATAATTTGCCATGATTTTAATATAATATTTTTTCTATGCGAATAATATTGAATCATCAAAAATATATTAAAATTAAGTAATAATAGTTTAAGCATATGAATGCAGTGAAGGTGATAATACAAGAGTGTATCGAGGATGGAACATACCACAACGATATGCCCGCGAAGTGGACTGTTTTGAAGTCGATAAACAGTTCTGGCAAAAGTTACGTGAAGAAGTGCGTAACTGTGGGATTTATGAGAACAAGTGTCTGAATAGCTAAAGTATAAGACGCCAGTGTAACAAAAAGCTAATATCGTATGCAAGCTTTCAAAATACTTTAAGTCACGATTTTATTTAGCTGTTTGCAAGTTGCGCTCGCTTAGTCCAAGTGTAGAAACACTAGACTGACAGACAAGAAGTGGAAACTGAAGTTCATTGTCTATACGACGCTAGGAATCTGACAACTCTAAGATGGCGTGGGTGGGATGCAGATGCCCAGTTTTGTTATAGTGATCTTATTCCTGAGAGAAACATTGTTGACACAGACTTCAGGTAGTGATTTTAAGTTAAGCCTAGATGTGTACAACTTGCTGCCCAGGATGATGGTTTTAGTCTTCAACATATTACGTAAGAAACCATATAAACGAGCCTAAGCTCTCTTAGTTTTATCGTGAATGTTGGGCTTTCGGATATTATCTACAAAATTTATTGGTATTCAGGTCCGGTTGCTTCTTGTAATGAATGTTAGTAAGTATTAAATTAATAAAATATTCAATAGTATTTAACAATATTATAATTCATAAAATGTCATCTCCTAATGATAAAATATTAACATTGCTTTGTTGAAATAATTGCTTATTTTATTAAATCAAGCAAATATATATTTACAATTATAATTTTTCTGCACAAAAACGTGCGTTATTGCAACAACTTCATTATATTATTATTTTAATTTTCTTTTGAAACATAAAGCTTCATGTTATAATTAACTAAACATATTTATCATAATCACAGGTACTGGCATAAAACAATTATAAATTAATCAAAGCCTTCAAACACCATGAATAGATAAACATTAAAAGTAATTTTTTTAGCTTTTAAATGTTATCTTGATAACTAATACACATGTCAACTCAAAATTTTAAGATATGATATAGATATAATTATTTTACATGTTGTAACGGTAAGGTATTGTTTACCTTACCGTTTGACGAATTCGAGTAACACGAGCGAACAGTATCGAAATGTTCGCATCGGCTTGGGCCGGCGAGATTCGGCTCGGCTCGGTTCGTCGTGGCTACACGGGCGAGATCGACTTCGCGCGCGAAAGATTCCCGCACGCACCTGATTAGATAGGTGAGGGGGAGATTCGCGCGCGCTGCGAGAAGAGATAGCCGCCTTGTTACGCGACAGGTGTAATTCCCCCGCGTCCCGTGTTCAGCTTCACCGTGCTGTGTTCTGCCGTGCGTTTCGTGTGTGCGTTTCGACTGCAGGCCGATCCTGCATTTGCAGTGAGTGGTGCAACACCGTGCATCGACCTGCAGTCACACAACCTCGGTGCACGGGCGAACGGACAATCCGTCCTACACAGCAGTGAGAGTTAGAGAGAGAGAGAGAGCGACCGATCGGCTGGTCGTTGTTTACCAACGACTACAGCAACGTATAAAGTAAGTAGTACTACTTCACGCGATCGTGTTTTATTCGCAATTAATCGATAATCTTATTGCTTTATACCAGTCCCGTTGACTAGGTATATTATTTTAGTTCGCGATATTTTTTCCCCCTCTCTCTACAAGTCGGCCGTTTACCGACTTGTAATAAAAGCGTAGAGCTCGGTGACGATTAGAGATTTTGTTTATTATTTATCTTTTATATTTATTTCAATAAATTCAATTTATCATTACATTTCAATTCGGTATTCGAGTAATTGAATTTTAACCAACGTACGATTCTTTCCGTAATCCTAAGAGCTCGTATATTTCTGGTTGACAAGTGCTCAACGCGATATCCCTGTTTCGCGGTCAATTTCAGATTTGATTTTTACCTGGTTGTTATCTGAAACAGTAACTCGGTTTCAGACTAACACTTAACAGATTTGGTAGAGCAGACAGGTAACTGCCGCCGCAACACGGGAAAAATACGTTTATTTAAATACGGTAAGTTTAACCGTACCGTTGAGCAGCCGCGATATTAAAATAAACATCCGTGCGGCAACCAAACTGTTACAATATAAAGCTCAATGTTTCTAGATATCAAATTTTTACTCAAGAACTAATATATTTATTTAATTGAAATTTTACCGTCTAATACCTATAATTAATTCACGTATTCGCTAGGTCAGTCAATCAATCAGTTTTATAATAAAACGGCATTAACCTAGTATGTTTTTTAAGCCGGAAGATGTATCTTACATAAGTATTTAGTTAAATGCTGCAGTTTATTATTAAGATAATTTGGCAAATCATTGTAAACGATAGGCCATAATCAAAATGAAACAGTATTAAGGCTAACATAATCTTTCTAACTAACATCTTTACTAACAGGATAAGAATGAAAGTTACCCTTGTTTTTGTGGCCGTCAATGATGATTGGAGATAGCTGGTTTTGATTTATAAGATTGAGTTGCTGGGGTGAACCAATTAATATAGTTTTAGTTTTGCTATAATGACCGAAATACACTCACTAGGGTCAGCGTGCAAATATAATTGAAGATCATCAGCAAATAGTAGTCCCTTGGTAAAAAAAATAGAGCCATACAATTACCTCATTTGTGAAATTATGGTTTGTCAACATACGAAGCAGTTTAAAGTGTTTCAAGGTATCAAATGCTTCCTTGAAGTCGAAAAGAATGAGGAAGGTAACCAACCTATGATCAATACCTAAACGAATATTATCTGTAAGCTTTCGTAAAGTAGTTTGGGTACTGAAGGAACTACGGAATCCGGATTGATAAGGTGATAAGATATTATTAGCTTCTAAATGACTGGTGATTTGTTGTGTTACTAGCTTGTCGAAGAGATTGATTAATTGTTTGAAGTTCTATAATTGGCCTCTATGGGATAGAGACCACGTAGGCACTAGAGAAAAATACATTTGCTGAGATGTGTGATAAAAAGATAAAAACATCGCAATCAAATCCGGCGTACAATATTCAACTTAAAACTATCAGTCTTAATCGATCGTTCGTAGAGATAAGACGTGTTTATAAATACCGGTTTGTGTCTACTAGTCTATGATTTTATTACTCTTAGATTCCGATCGAAACGCGTGTGCTGTTCAGTGTGTATTATATTGTTTCAAATTTAAAATAAAAAGGGGCTTATTCCCCCTTTAGATACAAATCATGAGTGTTTCTGGTGGCAGGGGCATTCAAACACATACAAAAGATACTAATATCAATGTAGATTCAAAAATCGATATATATCCTGATTACATCTTTGTACCTGGATTTATTTAACTTAAGAAAAATCGTATCTCCTCATTTTTCAGTAGAATTGTGCGGAATTCGCCTTACTAATAAGCTACTACTCCAAATATCAATATAATTACTTGTTACAGAGCCCCGGGTAATGATATTCTCTCTCAAGGCAATTGGGATTTAATTTTTCAAAATATTATCACTTCTCATTCGACTATTTTAGTCGGAGATTTTAATGCACATAACGTAGAATGGAATTGTCTTGATACATATAGAAACGGTATACATATTTCAAATTGCGTAGATACATTTTCCTTATTTCTCCATAATACTAACACTATAACTCGCTCTGACTTTCATAGAAATACACATCCAAACATTGATTTACTTTTTTCTTCAATAAATATTGCTCACTTAATTAATTATACAACGTTTGACACTACCCTGGGCTCTGACCATTACCCGTTATATTTTACAATTAACGTTGAAAAAAACTTTTACACAAAAAAAAGCTTTAAAATCAAATCTCTCAGAACTGACTAGAATAAATTCAATTCCTTTTTAGTCGATAATTACTCGCAGTTTTTCTCATATGACTATACTAATACTTCACACCACTTAAATACGATATTTTCTGTAATCTAGTTAAACAAGCTCTAAAAACCTGTACTCCCACCAAAAAATTTTAAAAACAAAAAAAGATTCAATACAGTTCCTTGGTGGGATGAGAAATGTAGTAAGATCAAAAGATTACGAACCGCAGCCTTTAAAAAATGGACTTTTAATTACAAGCTAGATGACCTTATTAATTATAAAAAACTTGCTGCCATAGCGATAAAAACTTTTAAAAAGAAAAAAAAGAAGCTTTCAAGAAGTTTGCAGAGACTGTCAATTTTCTAACCGATACCTCATATGTTTGGAACACATGTAAAATTTTCAAAAATAAATATGCTTATGTTAACTCGATTAATTCAAATTGTAAATTACAAAATACTGAACTTGTTAACAAAGCACTCGATAAAATATGCCCTCCCTGGGCTGAGACTGACCCTAATTATACTCCGATCTGTGAAAATAATGAATTTCTTAGCTCTTTTTTCACCTGTTCAGAACTTAATTTTGCTTTAAATTCGAAAAATAACAAGTCAGCCTCGGGTTTGGACGGCATAGATTATGAAGTGTTAAAAAATCTTCCATTTAACTACAAATTAATTCTTGTTGACTTATTTAATGAAATATATTTGTGACGAACCCAGTTATAACTTGATTGATTACATTTTTTTTTCTTTAGATAAGAATTTCGTTCAGACTTATGTAACTCCTTATAACTAGTGAATCATACTCGGTGATTCATTGGTCCGCTGCAATGTTGGGCAGCACGCGTTGAGCTCTTAATAGAATGATAAGAAAGGTCGGCGCAACGCTTCAATTACATGTTGCCTAACACTGTAAGCAAGCCCTCCAAAATATTTCTAAGAAGTTTATCTAACTAATTGATTTACAGTAAGATGAACAAGATACAAGCTAATATTTAAATAGAGAAACCGAGATTCTTTCGACACTCGGGGTTCTGGTCCACAGTCGACATTTTGCTCTTTTACGAAAAAGTTAATCATTAGCGCAGTAAGCCTCAGGCAGTAAAACGCTTACGTTCATTTTAATTGTGACTAATTCAAGAATAGTAAAACGCTAAGAAAGCATAAAGTATAGTATCCATAAATCAAGGTACATCAAGACTAAAATATTCAACTGATGTGTATTATTAATTAGAAGATTAAAGAGTTATATTAAATTTAATAACAAATAAACCGTGTCTTTTAATACTAATTTCCTTGGAAATCCAGACCGCCACCGTAAGCAAGGTAAGAACTCTGACTTCCATTGTATAATTATATAAACGTAGATGCTTAACACCTGTACGGTGTAACGCTGCACTGGGGATCAGGGTGCAGGTCAATAAATTAACTGTAAGTTTACTAAAAGCTTTATATAAAAGGTTTATATTCATATAATTACTTAATATGAATATTACCGGGTGGGCGCCAGTCTAGTTTACGCGACTAAAAGGAACGGCTAACTCGCGGCGGTCGTCACGTCGGAAAGCTACTCCGTTTCCGCTAATCGTATTCACTGTAGGGGAAGGAAGGGGAAAGGAGGGAACCAGGATCTCGCACACACGTAGTTCGGTACTCGGCGGTACCGTCGGCAGAGAGAGGTATTCACACACACCAACCTTTGCAAAGAATCCGGGACGCTTGGTCGGGAAGCTGTCGCTCTCTCTCTATCACACACTCTCTTTATCTCTCAAATATCCGGAACACCGGGGAGATTCGGCTTCTCACAACACGAATGTATCCGTTCAGAACGGCGGACCGTAGAGCTCTGGTTCTCGGCGTGCTCGAGAGCCGCGATCGTACCGCGCGCCCGCGCAGTACGTACTTGTACGCGGTACATCGATCTCGCATCGAGCGAGCGAGTCGATTACCGCTGTATTCAGGCTGTAGCGGTGTACATATGCTGTAAGTGTATGTTGACCTGGTGCAGTTCAAGTCTCGGAGATGCTGTATACTTCTTCCTAGGTAACTATTACCTCGTTCCTTCTAGCGTTATTCACTAAGTTGTACGGTGTGAGTTTCAGGTACGAACTCACCCGCCGCCGCATCGCTGCTCGGGGCCGATTCACCCCTCTCCTCGACGACGTCAACCTCGGTGAGCCTCTCCGTCTACAGCTCCAGGTAAATACTTTGTTGTGGGGATTACGCAAGTAAGAGTTCCTTGTACAGCTGTAGTGTTTACATACAGCTGTAGATCGTCTTCCTTGCTCCTCGTCCTCTTAATGCGTACTTGTATTAATTACGTGGCTCTTTTACAACTGTATTGGTTATTGGTTGGCGTTGGAGGTTCCATAGTCTTCCGCCCGGATGGTGTCTCTTCGCCTAGTCTGCTGTTCTGTGGAGCTCCGGAGGGTCCTCGAGGCTTCCTAGTGATCGCCTCCCTTAGAATATACTGACTGCAGTGTCAGACTCGGAGGAGCCCACCTGATAATCTGAGCTCGCCCAAGGTCCTCATTGCCAGGACCACCTCAGTGTTTGTGTGCCGTGCTTGGGAAAGGGTTTTTAGTATGTGAGGGTAGGCAGGATTCAGCTTATGTGCGGGTAGGTAGCTAGGGAAAGGTATATAGGTAGGTAGGTGTAGCTAGGGACTCGTGCAGCTTGTACGGCTAGGTAGGTGTTCGCCAAGGGTTCTATCGCTCGTTCTTGACATGTGTAAAGCACATTGTCACAACGGGTGTATACCGAATTACCCCCACTTATCCTCCAACAGCCACGCGAACCAGTTTTCTTACGCATACCGCTCGGCGTAATTAAACCAGCTAAGATTACCTTTGATTAAACAATAATTCTTTGTTAAATAATCACTGGCACACCTGACTCTTTTCTGGTGACAAAGCGGTGGGATTTCGGTTTAAAGCATAAAGAAAAAAACATTCTACTTAATGAAAAAGACATATACGAATTCATTGAATACGGAACTAATAAAATTTTGTTAACAATTTAAATAGATATTTAAATAAAGCTTTTAATTCTTTTAAAATATTAATTGCAAAAATTTTATAAGTACTTCACTTTTGTAATTATTCATTGTTTTAATTAAAACCAAGAAACTAAAACGATTCTATAAATCACTAATTTTAAAATACTTTGTAGGTTGTATTATTAAATTATTAATATCTTAAATCAGTTAGCAAAAAAACTTATTATTAAATTTTTCTCCTTTATTTTTAACAACTAAAAGATAATTACTTTAACAACATAATAAGTTTTTTTTATTAAAAATTTAAATCTAAATTTTATAATAAAAACAAATAAATACTTATTTAATAAAATTTTGCAAGAATTTTTCATTAACATTTTATAGATATATACAAAATTCAGCAATTGTGAATAATTGTTTTTTTTACCCAACAGAAATTTTCTTAAACA
Organism: Theocolax elegans; assembly: GCA_026168455.1. Taxonomy (NCBI): domain Eukaryota; kingdom Metazoa; phylum Arthropoda; class Insecta; order Hymenoptera; family Cerocephalidae; genus Theocolax; species Theocolax elegans. The sequence goes on along the minus strand of CM047429.1, from coordinate 17,634,741 downwards.
AATTAACAATAATCTATCTCTTCTACAAATAAAAAATTTTATTTGCTAAAAGTAAAGCAAAGAAAAAAAATCGATTAAATATATAATTACGGCAAAATAGAAATTTATTTAAAATTTTTTTTGAGAGAAACATAGATTTTAATCCTTTTCTTCTCTCCTGGTATATACATTTAATTTTATTTATGGAACCACGACTTATTTGTGTATTTGGTGTAATTTGAGTCTTTTAGTTGACACACGTTTGTATCACAAAGCCACCTCACCTTGGGACGTGCGTAAAAGCTGTCCATTCGCTTCAGGCGTGCGTAAAAGCTGCCTATTCCATATAAGACGTGCGTAAAGCTGTCTTATGCTCGGGCGTGCGTAAAAGCTGCCCAAATTCCGTGAACAAGTGTATAGCCAACTCACAAGTCTCTAAGAGTAATAGAATTTTAAGGCAAATAGCTGGCGAATTGAATATACCAGAAGGAGAGAGAAAAAGGTTTTATGAATTAGTAAATAAAATAAGTACGCGTGAAATTAAACAAATTCTCGGTATAAGGAAAATATACAAATAAACCAAACGATCAAAAAAAATAATAAAAAAAAATTAGATAAAATAATAATATTATATTTTGTTCGAATAGTAGTAAATTAAAATTACCTCAACTAATCAGTAATAAGTAGGAATTTGTCGATCTGACGGAGGCGAAGGAAAAGAAAAAAAACACAAAAAGTTTTTCTTCCAAGCGACGTTTCGTTAGTAATCAGTAATAAGTTTACTCTACTGTACTAGTTAAATAAAATTTTGAAATATCCTTTTGTCTACCAATTGTTTTATTAACTTTTATTGTAATTCCTGATAAACTAATTTAATTGATCATACAGATAATTAATGTATCCACAAACTTAAAATTATATTTTGAAAATACCCTAACACTTAGTGAACATTTTTGACGAACTTACATTTTACCATCTTGGAGAAATAACCAGAGAACTGAAAAGGAAGTGAAGCTAATATAAATTTTACATACTCCAGAAAAATTTCACAATTTTACAAATAGTTTACATTTTTTTAAAGAAATTGTACGATCCTATAAGGTTACGTATTATCTTTAATCGCTAAAATCTTGAATAAACGAAAGGGTTATCCCTTACGCGCCATTACTAGAAAATAAAATCGTTTTTTTGGGGGTATGATACTAATCACGTAATATCCCCTTTTCGCGAAGTAACTCAAGACCAGTTAGCCAATTTGGAAAATCGAATAATTTTTTTTGAAGAACTAGACCACGATAGATGGTTATATGTCAACCAATTAGAGAAACAAATCTCACAATTAAGAAATAGTTTAGTGGAAGTACAAAACATATTAAGAAGATCCATCGCTGTTAACATAAAGTTAATAAAGTTGGTAACAAAGCAGAAATCTACAATTGATAATAAGCAAATCGCAGATTAACGACTGCAGCTTGTTAAAATTTTGTATTGCAAAGCGCAGAAATTATTCAACACCCTATGTATAACTAAAACTGAAACTACAATGGCAGACCAAGCCGCAATAGCAAATTTAACGCATCATCAAAACATAACCGATGCATTACTTAACACCATGGGTGAATGTATGGCTGTACAACAAGCTTTATTACACATACCCAATTATGACGGTAAAAACCTATCCTTAAGAACATTCTTACAAGATGTTGAAAATGGTTTGAATATATGTCCTGAAGGAATTAGAAGCTCTTTTTTTAAAGGAGTAGTAGAAAAATTACGCGACACGGCTCGAGATGCCATTGGCACTACACAAATAAATAATACAGACGATCTAAAGAATGCGTTAAAAGAATATTTCGCACCGAAAAAAAAATATTCACATTATTGTGCAGAATTACAAGCAGTCCGTCTGCGATGGCAAGAAACAGTTATGGAATATTATAATAGAATAAAGAAAATAATGGAAGGAGCAACTTCATCGCTAAAGGAGACATTCACAAACGAACAAGTACCACAGATGACCGTTATGATAGAAGGTATCGCTCTAGAATCTTTTAAACGTGGCTTATCCGACGACTTGCTATATGCTGTAAGTGTATAAAAACCCAACAGCTTAAGCAATGCAATAAAAATTGCACAGCGTATCGAAAGAGACATGACTGCAGCAAACGATCGCAAGGGAATAATAAACTTTACTCGCTCAGACTCACCAGATCGACATGTTCAGTTTAAAGAAAGAGAAAATAGATCATGGAAAGATAACTCACCCGACCGACAGGCACAGTATAAAGAGAGAGAAAATAGACTATGGAGAAGTCACTCACCAGATGATAGATACAAGGATAGCCCTACCGTACCTAGAAATAATTGGAATAGGCAAAGTAATAATTACAGACAACAACATCAGTCAAGATATAGGGACACAACAGCCGGAGAAAATGAATCGAGGAACTTTACAAACTCGTATAGAAATCAACAACGCATGCAACAACTAGTTTACCCTCAAGCCCCAGCACCATATACATACCAAATACCTCCAGGTTACCCATACCAAACAATACCATTTGGAATGATGCCTCCACCAGTGCCTACACCATTGTATACACCTTACTAGTATGGAATGCAACAACCAATTTTAAATACAAAAACTCAAAAAAACGACCAACCGACTCGACCAATGGATGCTACGTCGAGTCAACCAAGTACAGAGCGTCCACCCACGGTCAAATTTTTATCAGCAGAGGAGCTGCAAATAAAAATTCAGGACGAGCAGCCGCACCATTAGTAATTTTAGACGCACCTGAACTAAAAGCACCTAGTAAGTTTTTAATAGATACAGGAGCAGAAATTAATTTAATACACGTGTCGCTACTAAAGCCACATACCATAATTGCCTGACATGAAGCAATGACAATAACCGGTCTCACAAAAAGTAGCTTGAATACTGCGGGTTCAACCGAGATTACATTTTTCAACAAACCTATAAAATTTCAAGTATTCGTTGAAGAACTACCAATACCCGTTAACGGCATATTAGGAGTTGATTTCCTAAAAGCAGAATCGGCAGAAGTCTCTTTTCACCACAATGCCTTAGTCACAGCATCAGAACCTATACAACCAATTAGGTTTACAAATTTCAAATACCGTAAACCACGATCTACTAAATACATTTTACAAGCTCGATCAAAGCAAATAATAACAGTACCTATAACTAAAACACACTTAACCTTTAGACTGCCGGTATGGCTCATATATGAGCCACCTGTGACCTTGACAACTACTCTAGAGATATGAGGTGTTTTATGTATAAATTTTGCACATCAAAAATATCAATTTATAAGGCAAAAATGCCGGCAGTCTAAAGGTTAAAAACTGGTTATTTACCCCTGTTAAAAACGCCTACAAATTTGTTTATTGGTGAAGGATTAGTAAACAATAATAATAATAAATGTTGTGTTATGGCAATAAATACTTACAAGGATCTAGAAATCGAAATTCCAGAACAATCGTTACAGGAATGTACGTATGAGGAATCTGAAGACTTTTTCTCTTCAGATTATAGCGGCACCGAACCAATTAACCCAGAGGCAAGATTTAATCGTATTACAGAATTATTAAGACTGAATCATCTAAATACTGAAGAAAAAGAAAGTGTACTAAATGTAATTAAAGACTTCACACATTTATTTTATCTACCAGATGATTACTTACAAGCTACCAACGTGCTAACCCACTCAATATCGACAATCGATGAAATCCCTATAAACAAAAAGTAGTATAAAGAACATCGACAAAAAAAAGAAGACGCAAATAAAACGACGCAAAAACTCTTAGAAAAAGGCATTATAGTACATTCGACCTCTGGATACAATAGTCCAGTATTAATTGTTCCAAAGAAACCTAATTCAAAGGGTGAAAGACAAGTCAGAATGGTAATTGATTATCGAGACCTAAATGCAGTAACAAAACCCGATGCACATCCTCTACCTCAAATAAATGATATTTTAGATCAACTGGGAGGAGCGAAATACTTTAGCACATTCAATTTAGCTAGTGGGTACCACCAAGTGAAAATGGACCCAAAGGATCAACACAAAACAGCATTTAGCACAAGTACAGGACATTACGAATACACTAGAATGACCTTCGGTCTACGCAACGCACCTTCAACTTTTCAAAGACTAATGAACTTGGTCTTACTTGGATTACAAGATGTCAAACTATTAGTGTACTTAGATGATGTGATTATATATGCATCAAATCTAAAGGAACACGAAAAAAAGGTAAGACGATTCTTTCAGAGATTAGAAGGTGCCACATTGTCATTACAACATGACAAATGCGAATTCTTAGCCAAAGAAGTGCAATATTTAGGGCACATAATAATAGAAGATGGCGTCAAACCAGACCCAAAGAAAACCTAGGCTATAAGAAATTTCCCAGTACCAAAAAATCAAAAAAATATAAGGCAATTCTTAGGACCTGCAGGATATTACAGTCGCTTTATAGAAGGATTCTCAAAAAGAGCTAAGCCTTTGTCGGACTTGTTACAGAAACAGGGATTTTACATGGGAATGTGAGCAGCAAGCCAGTTTCGAAGATTTAAAAGAAGCTTTATGTACAGCTCCAGTCCTACAGTATCCAGATTTTGAAAAACCTTTCATTTTAACTACCGATGGCAGCGATTATGCAGTCGGAGCCATTCTTAGCCAAGGCAAAATAGGACAAGATCGCCCCATAGCGTACATGTCCCACATTATGAAACCCGCAGAACGAGTTTTTTTGCTAAGCGACCATGAACCTTTAAGGTGGATTGATTCAGTTAAACCCCCAATCCAACGCTTAATCAGATGGAGAACTAGGCTCAGGGAATATCAATATACAAACCAGGACGACTTAATGCAAATGCAGATGCACTATCACGAAATCCAATTACTGAATGAAATTACAGAATAAACTCAAGAAACATAAAGCAGCCAGAGTCAGACTCGGACGTACCAGGCAATACCATAGCTGAGCGAATATTAGTGCGAAGACAAGTGACTTCTACCGCTAAACCTACTAAAGGTGCTATTCCTAAAACTCTAACTAATCACTAGTAACCAACAGAAAAATACTCCCGTTACCAAAATTAAAATCGACAATAAAGGAAATTAAAACAAAACCACCGGATCCAAAACTACACCTTTCAAAGTCCATTATATATAGTAACAGCAATAAATCAATAAAACCTCTCGAACTAAAAAAAGGGTTACATTTAGAGAATCCAGCGAAACTGAAACAGAAACTGTTCCTCGGGCTCGCCTAAGCAGTTTTCCTAGCCTAATAGACAAACAACCACCTATTAATAAACCTTCACCACCATCCGAAGAGGAAAATGAACCGGACAAACTAATTACAAAGGAAAATAACAAAATTAAAACAATCACACCACCTCCAAATTCATCAGACGAAAGTGGTTCAGACGGTCAAAATTTCTGGTGGGACACTGGTCAAATGTAATTAGAAAATAAACAAAACCCAAGGCCATTGGCTAGGTCAACCCCAATAGAACCTGAACTATTAACTGCAAGTGATAACGAAGAAGAGGACAATAATCAAATTAACAAAGAAGGCCCATTAACTTCTATAAGAGAAGAAAATCAACACTTAAGCCAATCAGATACAGATTCAGACGAATCAAACACAGAAAGCGACGATAATATCGTTAAAACAAATACTCGCGTTTCAGAGACCATACCACCAGGAATATTTTACCCAGAATTCCGAAAACAACCCGATAGTAAACTGAAAGTACGATTAATAAACCAATCCCTAATACATAATAGAGACAATATTTTACATTTTACCTCAGCAGACTGTGAATTCACCACATCTGTATCTAAATTACTACTCGATTTAGGAAAAATCGACAAAAACGAGATGAAAAGAACAAAACCAAAAAAAGGCCAAATATTATTAACACAGAAGGGGCTTAGCAAAATATTAACGGCAATATTGTTACAACGTCATTTCGAAGAAGTAACCGTGGAAGATCTAAAAGAAATTTTTACAGTGTTAAGAAGTACTATAAAAATTACAACATAACAAGTCTAAGACTCTCGAAACAAAATGATCTAACAGATAAAATAAGCTTTTCGACCTTTCTCGACACCCTCAACGCTTGTCTTAAGGAATGTGATTGTACCATTATGTGTGTTACGGTACCTGCACTATACCAACCGAGGATATCCGAGAAAACATTATCTCAGAATATCACGATAGTTTAATAGGCGGTCACAGAGGGGTAACTAAAACATATAGAAGAATTCGCGAAAAATTTTACTGGAATGGAATCAAATCAGATATAGCAGAATATATAAGATATTGCAAGAAATGTCAAGAATTAAAACTAGTGAGAATTAAAAACAAAGAGCCCATGATAATCACCGATGCCCCAATAGAACCATTTGATAAAATATCAATAGACACTGTAGGACCCTTACCAGTCACCGCAGAAGGAATATAAGCATATATTAACCATACAAGACAATTTAACCAAATACTGTATTTCAGTTCCCATACCAAATGCCAAGGCTGAAAATATAGCTGACGCATTAGCTAGACATAGGATCACTTTATATGGGTCATCGCGTATTATAGTTTCAGATAAGGCACCATCTTTAATTGGCAAAGTAATGAACGAATTATCACGAATATTCAAAATTAAACAGGTTACAACGTCAGGATACCACCCTCAATCAAACGGCATAGTCATCTAGTATTAGTAGAATACCTTAGACAATATTTAGATGAATTTGAAGATTGGGATAAAATATTGCCATTTGCAATATTTTCTTACAATACAAGTATTCACGAGTTCACAAATTTTACTCCGTTTGAATTAATAGTCGGGAAACCTGCTCGGACACCTACGGCTTTCCCAGATACAAGAAATGAAACTTACGCCTCCTATATGACAAATTTGATAAATAGAATGAATGATATAAGACATGTTGCAAGTAAATCCCTAGTAAAATCAAAACACCGGTCTAAACATTACTATGACAGACACTCTAAACCCCATGAATATGCCATAGGAGACTTAGTATACACCATAAAGGAACCCAAAATAAATAAACTTGATAAATTGTACCAAGGCCCTTACAAAATAGTTGATATATTAGACTATAATAATATAGTGATAGAAGGAGAAGACAGAAAAAGAATATTCAAACATGTGGATAAAATTAAGCCAGCTCACTTAAGACATGATTCTGTTGCAGATGAAAATTGAAGCAATAATCCTAGTAATAATGCTTACAACCAGGACAACAGAGGCTAAAGGCTACTCAAATCAAGAAATAAAACTTTCAAGCACAATGGAAAATTATAGTATATTTAGACGTATCAAAATTTTATTATAATAACACACAATTCAACCATACACTTGAAACAATAGAACACACATGTCAAGAGCAAAAATACTGGTGTCCAACACTAACACAAAGAAACAAATATATAAAACATGAAATAAATAAAGTTAATAACATTTATTTAGACTTACTAGAAACCATAAATGAAATAGAACCAACCGACCCCACTGGAAGCCAACCTCTATCAACAATAACTAAACGAAGCGCTCCATTAGGATTCGACACCATACAACTAGCAAGAAAAGGACATCTACACCCATCCCTAATATCAACTGAAAAATTACAAATAATAACCCGACAAATTATGGATTTACATCCTGAATATGATTTTCCCATACCTATAAGACATGCCAGAACTGATAAACTTACAGGAATTGCTACAGTTAAATTAGGATTTAGAAAAAAACAATTTTTATTAGAAGCTACTATTCCAATGTTAAGCAAATTCAGCAATGAATTATATAAAATACACCCAGTACCAGCAGTGCAGCAACAGGAAAATCAAATAGCCTCAGCATACACCGTACCACAAACTGCATACATTACACTCAGTCCCGATAAAAGAGCGTATAGTTTCATGACAAATGAAAATATAATTGACTGCAAAGTAACCCAAAACCATAGAATATGTAATCCTAACCTACCGGAATATGAAGCTGAAGAAGATATGGCATGCGAATACCTACTATTAAATCATCCAAGCAAGGATAATTTAAAAAAAATGCACAATCAACTATTCACCACAACCAATAAAATACTGGGTACACTTAACATCCATAGACGCTTGGTTATATTCCTTACCCAAAGAAACATTCATAAGAATCCAATGTCCCGGAGAACAGTTGGATACCATTAAAACAAAAGGAATAGGAATTCTAACAATTAAACCTAGATGTTTTGCAAAACAAGAACATATAACACTAAAAGGAATAAAAAATCTAGGCAGTAGTATAGAATACATCTATACACCACAAATAACATTAAACATTTCAGAAATACATGGCCAAATTTTTCATAAACTAAATTTAATCAACCAAACATTATATTTCCCACCAATTAACACAAAAAACGTATTAAATCAATTTGGATCACAACTAACATTAGAGAATATTTATGATGAATTTTTAGATGAACAAGATTATAAAACCTATGGATCAATTGGCACTGCAGTAACGCAGGCCACCTGTATAATCATCATTTTTATTTCAGTATGTATAATATGTCTGAACCTTCCAAAAAAACAAATAAAAACCAGAAGTGACTTAAATATGCTTCCGATAAATACAGTATTGAATCCGACAAAATCACGTTCCCGATTAAGCCAAACCAACTCACAAATAGCCAGTTCCAACGACTAAATGGAAGAACTAGATAAAGTATAATAACAAAAAAAATAACAAATAAAAAAAAATAATAATAACAATGGAGGGGAGTGACATGTTAAACGTGCGTTCACAAGTCTCATCGCATGAATCACTATTATGTTATGCAAACACTCTCAATCATGCTTACAAAGCTTGCGAAATGTCCTATAAAAAAACTAATATGAATTTAATTTTTCTTCACAGATGTATACAGCCATTGTTATGTGTAGAGGAGAAGCAATGGGAATAACATACTTACCCAACAACCCGGGCATATACTTCGACTTTACAGGGCATATATATAATACAGTGGACCATTACACCTTAATGACCCAAATAGATACTAACACCATCAGAATGGACCAAACGAAACTCGAAAGGCAAATAAACAGAATGCTGTACGAATATAAAAATATACCAGTTGAATCTGCAGATGTCAATATCAAACACAATAGGATGAAAGCCAAAATAGCATATGCAGCAGTTACATTTAACGAACTCAACACTATAGATAAGCAAATCGTCAAACAAATTCAACAATATTTGCCGCACCTCCATAACATTAAATTAAAAAGTGATGAACGCCAGGTAACTACAAAACCGAAACAACAGGTAACAACAATACCAGTCAATGGAATCAGCAAACAGCAACAAGAATTACAATGGCTACAATCTCAAACCGATCAATTATTCAATCACACTTTACTTAATAAAAACAATATCCAGAAATTCCAAAACCTCGCAACAAATTGGTTGATCATCATCAAATTATTAATAAATACACTTTTGAAAATTTATAAAGAGATTAGCCACATCAACGATCTAGCCATTAAGGGATTAATCAGCAAAAATCTTATACCTGATGACATGCTACTCGACATTAAAAAAATTATCAGTTACGAAAAAGGAAAATTGTAAATGACAAGTGCCGATTTTTACTCCGATAATGCAAATAAAATTGTAGATATCGTTGTTTGAAAGGAAATTTACTTGAAGTATATTATCATAATGCCACTTTATACCGAAGATTTCCAGGAATTATACAGAATCATTCCAGTACCAGTACCAATAAATAAAAATTCTTCCGCTTACGTACAACCTAGACGAGAATATATGTCAAAAAGTGATCACGGAGATAAGCACAGCTTTTATAGCAGTAACGAATTAGGAAACTGAATTAAAAAAAATCAGAATTATATATGCAATGTTCGTGCCTTAACATTCAGATCAAGTTCATGTGAACTTGATATTTTAACAGACAATGTAAACATAGACTGGCACAATTGCAACGTGGTAGTGCAAAACACTCCAGCATGATTCTGGCAAGAACTTAATACAATTGGAAATTGGATGTTTTCACTAGCAGAAGAAAGGCATTTACATCTAGAATGTAGCACTAATCAAACCAATAAGGAATTCAGTATACAAAAATATGGAATCTTACACTTACCTGACAAATATCAAGCATATGACAACAAAATTATTCTTCCTAGAAGACACACTCAAGGTTTCACTAGAATGATTTTCCTATCTACTCTAAAGCTGAAAATACAAACACAGGCAACAGTAACTCATCTACCAAATGTTGAGTACATCATTATTATTATGGCCTTTGCAATTCTGTGCATAATAACTACGGCATATAACACTTATACACTGATACACTGTCACTGTAAACGCAAACAAAGGTCTACAGTGACATTTGATACGAGGTCCACAATCCAATGATAATATCAAACAATATATCCACCTCCCAAGTAAATACAAACCTGGATTCCTACCCTTATCTAATCTCTAGAAGACTTCCTAGACCCACTATACCCTCCACTTGTCCCAGTATAATTAGTGAAATGGAAATTCCCAATTTAACCTTCTTTGTACCAGACAATGGTAATGTTATCATTACACCAGCAGATAAAGAATCAGAAGATACGACGAGTCCACAAATCTACGTGACAGCATCACCACTGCGACCAGAAATATTTGAAGTACCAGCCTTATTTAGGGACCGCCCATCAATTATTCAACTTCGAAATATGTTAACGCATCCATCTAGATTGACTCCCCAACACTTGCCAATAATTTTTTAAAAAACCACCTCATAATATATATATATATATGGGTGGTTCTCTGTGACATCGAAGATGAAAAAAATAAATATTGCTATAACTGTGGGAATATGTTTTAGAGGTAGGTATCCAGTAGTTCTCCTGAATTTTTTCAGATTTTTTCTGGCCATTATTTTAAGTTACAGAGAGTCAAAGTTGACATTTTAGCACTTTTTTGCATTATATGCCCATTTTCATGAATTTTAGCTCCCAGGGGATGCATTTTTCACTAAAAACATAAGTATGACTTTTTTTGTAAAATTTTCCGAACTTTTCACTAAAATACTTTTAAAGACATAAATGTATGCTGTCACACTCTTGTAAGTCATTTAAAAACCTTAAATAGAGAAAATCAGCAATTCTGCTCCGAACTCTGGTAACCTAATACTGTCTAAAAGATGTCTTTTTATAGTCAGCAACTGCCTAAAAATTTCCAGAGTGGTCGAAATATTAGAATGGTACATTTGTTGCCTCATAACGATGAATCTATTAGCATGACATTGCAAAAAAATTGATGCACTTACCTTGGAATGGTAGAAAAGTATCTCCACTTGTTTCAGTATCCATCTATAACCTGTAAGCTGCTAAAAAATACAAATATTATTATATAATTATAAAAAATTATTTTTAAACATTTATATGCTGGATTTTTAGTTTACATCCCTTACAAGAATTATATTACTAATCTGAAGGATTACTAGAAAATATCAACATTAAGTTACAGAGAGTCAAAGTTGACATTTTAGCACTTTTTTGCATTATATGCCCATTTTCATGAATTTTTAGCTCCCAGGGGATGCATTTTTCACTAAAAACATAAGTATGACTTTTTTTGTAAAATTTTCCGAACTTTTCACTAAAAATACTTTTAAAGACATAAATGTATGCTGTCACACTCTTGTAAGTCATTTAAACCTTAAATAGAGAAAATCAGCAATTCTGCTCCGAACTCTGGTAACCTAATACTGTCTAAAAGATGTCTTTTTATAGTCAGCAACTGCCTAAAAATTTCCAGAGTGGGTCTAAATCATTAAGATCACTTATGGTCAAAATATCCGGGAAAAGTGCCCGAAATATTAATAGAAATGTACATTTGTTGCCTCATAACTGGTAGTGCAAAACACTCCAGCATCATTCTAGCAAGAACTTAACACAATTGGAGATTGGATGTTTCCACTAGCAGAAGAAAGGCATTTACATCTAGAATGTAGCACTAATCAAACCAATGAGGAATTCAGTATACAAAAATATGGAATCATACACTTACCTGACAAATATCAAGCATATGACAACAAAATTATTCTTTCTAGAAAACACACTCAAGGTTTCACTAGAATGATGTTCCTATGTACACTAAACCTGAGAATACAAACACAGGCAACAGTAACTCATCTACCAAATGTTGAGTACATCATTATTATTATTATTCAGCAATACATTGTTTAGATTTCATAAACTTGTCACTGTCACGTTATCATATTATTCATTATAATTATATATCCGATTTATTTATATATCTTTTGTATTAAATACGTATATTCAGTTATTGTAATAATGATGTTTATATATTTATAGTAATCCTTCAGATTAGTATTATAATTCTTATAAGGGATGTAAAACTAAAAATTCAGCATTATAAATGTTTAAAAAATAATTTTTTATAATTATATAATAATATTTGTATTTTTAGCAGCTTACAGGTTATTAGATGGATACTGAAACAAGTGGAGATACTTTTCTACCATTCCAAGGTAAGTGCATCAATTTTTTTGCAATGATCATGCTAATAGATTCATCGTTATGAGGCAACAAATGTACATTTCTATTAATATTTCGGGCACTTTTCCCGGATATTTTGACCATAAGTGATCTTAATGATTTAGACCTACTCTGGAAATTTTTAGGCAGTTGCTGACTATAAAAAGACATCTTTTAGACAGTATTAGGTTACCAGAGTCCGGAGCAGAATTGCTGATTTTCACTATTTAAGGTTTAAATGACTTACAAGAGTGTGACAGCATACATTTATGTCTTTAAAAGTATTTTTAGTGAAAAGTTCGGAAAATTTTACAAAAAAAGTCATACTTATGTTTTTAGTGAAAAATGCATCCCCTGGGAGCTAAAAATTCATGAAAATGGGCATATAATGCAAAAAAGTGCTAAAATGTCAACTTTGACTCTCTGTAACTTAAAATAATGGCCCAGAAAAAATCTGAAAAAATTCAGGAGAACTACTGGATACCTCTAAAACATATTCCCACAGTTATAGCAATATTTATTTTTTTCATCTTCGATGTCACAGAGAACCACCCATATATATATATATATATATATATATATATATATATATATATATATATATATATAAAAGAAAAAAAATGATAAATGATATTAATTACATTAATCTTTCGATTTCAGAGGTAAAGATGACAAAATTTAATTAGTTAAATCTTTTGTTTTTGTTTTTTTTTTGTTTTTTTTTACTCCCTGGCTCGGCGATGCGGCTGTATCTGATCTTGCAGAATCAACAACCATAATAGGGTCTGTAAAAAAAAAGAAATAAAATTGTCTGTAATTATTGGAGTAATAAACATAATACAGCTAGTCTATCCAGTGTAAACACAGTAAGCCCAACGGTTAATCTATATGCATTAAACTCAGGCTACAGTAACACTTACAATTGTTAGTGATGACAGCTTTCTTGTATTATACAAGCATAACCGTAAGAACTCAAGTTCAAGGAAGGATCCAATGATGATAAATCATTTCATTGACTCAAAATCATAGAGATCCGCATACTCCTGGAGCAAGACAAAATAAGCCGACCTTTTTGACTACCATATGCGTCTGCTACGAGCTTCCCATCTATCTACTTCAATCCCCATACCTAACTCACCCGAATCCAATATTATAGCACCAATTTAACTAAGATCAGGGGTATAATAAATATATATATATGTATATATAACTAACACTCTTCACAATCTAACGAAAGGATTTTGTTATCTGACCTCCGCAATCTACAGTAAATTAACTAAAGGTTAAAAGTTCCTAACCAATGTAAATAATATAAATTTATTATTATGAAATGTGATTGTAAAAACATTATAAGTTACGCATGTTAGCCTCTTGTGTGTAGTATGATCATTTTCTTTACAGGTCCGTCAGTACGTTGAGTCTACGGGGGTGATAATAAGACCATGCGAGTGCACAATTTTTATTGTCTAAAAAGTTATGTATCCTCATTTCAAATTTTATAGTGTGGGTTATGAAAATAGGAAGTATATTGCGTATTTTTATGTAAATGCGAGTTCACAAATGTCTGTGACTAACCTAATTACGATAATATCACTGCAAAATAAACAAGAAAAAAAAAGAGTAAAATCTACCGAGATACATTAATGAGTGTCATTAATCATCGAGGACGATAAATCTCTTAAGCGGGGAGGTGTGACGAACCCAGTTATAACATACAATACTCATTACTGTGTGTCGATTGATTACATTTTTTTTTCTTTAAATAAGAATTTCGTTCAGACTTATGTAACCCCTTATATCTAGTGAATCATACTCGGTGACTCATTGGCCCACTGCAATGTTGGGCAGCACGCGTTGACCTCTTAATAGATTGATAAGAAAGGTCGGCGCAACGCTTTAACTACATGTTGCCTAACACTGTAAGCAAGCCCCCCCCCCAAATTTTTCTAAGCAGTTTATCTAACTAATTGATTTACAGTAAGATGAAAAAGATACAAGCTACTATTTAAATAGAGAAACCGAGATTCTTTCGACACTCGGGGTTCTGGTCCACAGTCGACATTTTGCTCTTTTACGAAAAAGTTAATTATTAGCACAATAAGCTTCAGGCAGTAAGACGCTTACGTTCATTTTAATTGTGACTAATTCAAGAATAATAAAAACGCTAAGAAAGCATAAAGTATAGTATCCATAAATCAAGGTACATCAAGACTAAAATATTCAACTATTGTGTATTATTAAATTAGAAGATTAAAGAGTTATATTAAATTTAATAACAAATAAACGGTGTCTTTTAATACTAATTTCCTTGGAAACCCAGACCGCCACCGTAAGCAAGGTAAGAACTCTGACTATCCATTGTATAATTAAATAAACGTAGATGCTTAACACTTGTACGGGTGTATACCGAATTACCCCCACTTATCCTTTAACAGCCACGCGAATCAGTTTTTTTACGCATACCGCTCGGCATAATTAAACCAGCTAAGATTACCTTTGATTAAACAATAATTCTTTGTTAAATGATCACTGGCACGTCACATATTTACTTAATGATTATCCTAATAGTTGGCAAAACTCTTTTATTCACTTTATAAACAATCATAACAACCAAGGGGTGAGACCTATCTCCCTAACTGCTAGTCTCTGTAAACTTTTTGAAACCCTTATTAAAGGAAGACATCAATGGTACTGCGAAATTAATAATATTTTGCCCAAGTCCCAATCTGGCTTTAGAAAAGGCAGGTCTTGTACTGACAACCTCGCCGACCTCGTACTTCAAGCGGACGAATCCTTATCCAACCATAGGCATTGCTGATGATATCTGCATTTTCACTAAAATCTCTCCCATCAAAAAATCAAAAAATGTTCTTAAAAAAGCTATTAATATTATAAAAAGCATTCTCTCAGATCTAGGACTAGACTTAGCTCCGGAGAAAACTATCTTAGTTCATTTCAATAATAAAAACATTTCTCCTGGACAGACTGAAATCGTAATCGACAATCACATCATTAAATCTAGTGATACTGCTAAATTCCTTGGAATAACGTTCGATTATCAGCTTTCCTTTAAACCGCACATAAACCCTCTAAAAAATAAATGAAAAAGTAAAACGAACATTATAAAGTTTCTATGTGGCATTAAATGGGGTTCCCATCTCAATACCCTTCTTACTCTTTATAAAAGCTTAGTACAATCCATGCTTGATTATGGCTCTTTTATTTATTACCCTAAAACTAAAAATGATATTGACAATCTCGAAAAAATCCAATTTGCAAATTTAAGAACTGCTATGGGATATCGTATATCTACACCATAAAATATTATAGCTGAATCAAAACTTCCCTCTATAAAAGAGAGAACAAAATATCTTTGTAAATGCTACTTAACTAAAATCCTCTCCAACAAAGATTTAGCCATTTTTCGTACCGTCTGCAAAACTTTCTCGTTTCTTAACCGAAAAAAAACTAAAAATAAAAAACTAAGAATTTTTCATAATTGTATTTTAGAAATTTTTAACCTGAAATTTGTATCAAACAACCACTTTAATTTATATGCTTTTGACTATCAAACTACTATTACAAGCTTAGATATCAACATTGAATTTGGATCCAACTTAATCAACAATTCTAATCCTAACGCTCAAATTTTCGATTTTTTACTCAATTCAAATGCCCACGTTATATACACTGACGGTAGTAAATGGCTAATTCTTTGGTTGGTTCTGCCTGTATATACCCCTTTACAAATCGTCAAACTGGCAAAACTCTCAAACCCCGTGCTTCGGTATTTACTGCAGAATGTGTCGCTCTTCTCGATGCTATTACATTTGTAAAAGAAAGTAACTACAATAATTTCATTATAATGTCCGATTCTATAAGTGCCTTACAAAGTTTAAACATTGCTAAAAGCTCTATAAAAACAAATTATTACATTCTTATAATTAAAGAGACGTATAATGATATTAAATCTAATACCCCTTTTAAGAATGTTTACTTCTATTGGGTTCCATCCCACATAGGAATTGAAGGTAACGAGGCTGCTGACTGTCTTGCTAAAACTTTTGCCAATAATTCCATAGCTGATGACTGTATTATTCCTTATTCTGTATCTCTAGAACAAAGCAATATTAAAGGCAAAAAATATTTCGACTTATTTTACTATAGCAACACTAAACCTTGGTCTCCAGACAAACTCATTCGCGTAGCTATGTTACTTCAGTACACAGATGCAGATCAGACCATTACAGTTTAGCAGCCCCGTTATCTAAAATCAAAATTATCGATAATCCTTTGTGCGAATGTAAAGAGGGAATTGAAAATCGCAATCCCATCGTTTGGCAATGCTCCATTTTTAACAAAGAAAGAAAAAGTCTACTCAACAAATTATTTAAACTAAAGTTTCAACTCCCTCTAGATATCGATAGCTTTCTTGCTAAACCTAACTCTTATGCCTGCAGGCTCAATGAAAAAAATTTTAGTACTTGTAACAAATCCGTTTAATTCCTCCATTTATATTATGTATTATATTTGTAATATATTTGTGAATAAAGTAAGCAAAAAAGTCTCCTATGAGACTTAAATGCTAATTATTAAAAAAAAAAACTTAAAACTAATTAACAATACGCACGGAGAATTAAATTCAATAAAATAATATAATTAAAACATAATAACAAATTAGACAAAATAGATACTAATAAAAATTAATATATATATATGAAGCATTCCATGTGAAGTGATCCGATCAAAATTTTAAAATGCACCAAATTTTGGGTACACACTGGAAATGTTTTTCAGAACAAACAGAAAAAAATTTTAAACACTGGAATCTATTTGACTAAAAGTTATTCTAACCTCAAAAAGTAAATTTTTTCAAAAGTAAACAATACCTTACCGTTACAGTGTTTTATGTGACATTGATTTTGAGATTAGAAATTCTAACCCAGAAGAACAAATTCTAGACATAATTAGCAGCAAACGTTACATATAATGTTATACAGTAAAACTTAATAGATTATTAGTTAAATAGCAGAAAACACAGCTGATTTGGGAAAATATCGAAAAAATTTACTTTTTAAGGTAAGAATAACTTTTGGACAAATAGATTCCAGTGTTCAAAATTTTTTTCTGTTTGTTCTGAAAAACATTTCCATTGTGTACCCAAAATTTGGTGCATTTTAAAATTTTGATCGGACCACTTCAAATGAAATGCCGCATATATATACATACAATTTTAAAATCAGTAAACTTAACAATAACTTAAAACTAATTTAAGCACATAGTTGCATACGGCTAAACTGAATTTATAAATTAGGCATGGTTATTTCTTCAAGGTGAGGAACTGGTCACAAGATAATCCCCTCGTTGCGTACACGAGAAGACCAGGCTGCTTGGTCGAAGTTTTACTGTAATACCGCAGAGAGTGCCTTGACATCACTTGCTTCGACCAGTCGAGGGTAGGAGTGATCATAATTCCGAGTGATTTGACCTCTTTTTCGTACTTCAAGTAATCGTTACATAGTCTATCTTTCGGGGTAGTGTTCAGAGCGATACGTGAGACACAGACCTGGCTACCCAGGATCATCACTTTTGTTTTTTCCACATTAAATTTGAGCCCATTCTTAGTTGCCCATGCAGCTATTGCATTTGCATCCTGGGACACGAGTTGTACTCTAATTTCAGAGTCTGCTGGAAAAAACGAGTTATAAACCTGGGCATCATCGGCAAATAGCACTTTAGGCAAATTATTAATAAATATTGGATATGAAACTAGAGCCAGAACACTGCCCTGAGGTACACCTGCGTTTACCCCGAGCCAGTCGACAGTATACAACTAATCTCATTCACAACGGCCTGTATGCGTCCTACAAGATATCTACAGAACCAATTCAGTACAATGTCCGAGCAACCGAAAGAGATATTGATTGATTGAATACATTTATTGGGCTACGGGGGTTAACCTCCATGTACCACTAATTAAAGCAGTAAAATACAAAATTAATTTATAAACTAGGGTATTGAGTAGTAGTGTTGCATAGGCCAGCGAGTGAAACAAAAATAAAAATCAAAGGTAAAACATATAACTTAACTTAAAATGAAATGTAAACCGAGTAAGAATGTAGAATAAAATAAAATAAATGAAATAAGTGAACGCAATGTTTAATGTGGCGATAAAATGTATAAAATATGTAAACGATATAAAAATGAAATTTCTGCTAGATTAAATTAATTTGATCTAAAATAGCCTAATCAGTCATACGAATGACATATAAGAGGGCAAATAATAAAACCAATTTGAGTATAAAACTAGATTATATAATATAATTGCACAATAGCAGACGACGCAATAGCCAGACGAATCGTTTCACAAAGACGGAGGCTGTGTAACTACCAAGCCCTCCTCGATCACCCTCCTTTCCCAAGCCAGTCGATCAAGCCCAAACAGATGATGATGGAGTCGCAATTAGAAAGATTGGCGATGCGAAATGTTGAAAGTTGTTTGGTGGAATAAATGAAGAATTTTTGAGATAGTGATAGTGAATGATGCATTCAATGCCTCTGTGCGAGGGGGAGGGTATGTAAGAGATCTAGGCTGGAGGCGAGAAGTCGATGGAATGAAGTAATGCGCTAAATATAACGGAATGGAATGCGAGATGACGCTGAATGCCAGCGACCCTATGAAATAGGCCCGCCTGGACTCGACCGATAGCCAGCCCAACTCCAATCTATACGGTGTGACGTGGGCTCGCCTAGGTGTTGTCCCCCAAACAAATCGCACGCACGCATTTTGCAGTCTTTGAAGTCTAACGTTTCGTGTATTGTTCACGTCGTTGTAGACCGCACACGCATAATCTAGGTGTGTCCACATTAAACTCTCGACTAGGGCCTTGCGCGAACAACAATACAAGAGAGATCGCTTGTAGTAACGCAAGGTGTGTAAAATGCCGTGCACACGCTGGGAAATAGTCAAAACCTGCTTAGTCCAATCAAGAGTCGGTGCAATCCATAAGCCCAGAAATCTAACAACACGCTCGTACGGCAGCGGAACGCCGTTCATATTTATTTTCGTAATGCTGTCCAAGTCGAAGTGCAAGACGTAGTATTGGCTGCCCAGCAGTATTACTTTTATTTTCTTAAGGTTAAAAGCTAGGCCATTTCTGCACGGTCAAACTCCTCGGGTAAGAATGAATAATATAATTGTGTGTCGTCAGCAAAAATCATGTAGTTTAAGTACCGCAGCACCGCAGGCAGGTCATTAATAAATATCAAAAATAAAAGCGGACCTAAACCACTGCCCTAAGGGACACCAACCCAGATGGATTACCATTCGGACATGTCGCCCCCATCGCCCTCGACCGCCTGCGTACAGCCCTGCAGATAAGAGAAAAACCACTCTATGACCACATCATCACAGCCGATCGCCCGGAGCTTTCGGAGAAGTACATCATGAGGGACAGTATTAAACGCCTTTGAGAAGTCAAATAAAACGAGCAAAGTAACTTTGCGCTGATCTACCGCCCTCCGTACATCCTCCAATATCCCGAGCAGAGTGATCTGCGTGCTGTGGCCACGACGGAACCCAGCCAGCCTATCAGAGATCAGTTTATGCTTCTCCGAGAAAGCGGATAATTGGTCATGAACTATTCTCTCCAGCAACTTCGACGCCTCACACAGTCATGCAATTGATCTAGTATTTGTAATGGCCTCACAGCTGCTGGACTTAGCGAGAGGGTACAAAAGTGCCTTTTTCCATTGTGATGGAAAGTAGCCCGACCGCAGTGACGCGTTGAAGATACTGGCGAGAGGCCTCAGAACGCACGAGCCCGCGAGCTTGAGCATAGGAATAGAAATACCATCCACACCCACCGCCCGCGAGGTCGCCCGCTGCAAGGCACGATGGATGTGAGGTACTGTAACCCGGGTGAAATGAAAGTGTGTCGACTCGGGGAGCGAAGAAAATGTGATGACGTCAGCAAGTGTAGGTGAGGGCGGCTGAGTGCTGTGAAACAGATGAGTTACGGTTGATGAGCTCATTGAGTGAGAACAAGGCTGAAGATGAGGGCCTCGAGCATCCCGTGACCCCGTACCTCCTCAAAACACGCCATCTAGACTTAATGTCCGAGGTCAGGTTTAATTCGTTGTTGATGGCTTTGAATTTTGCTGACTCTACCGTATTACAAGCAATGGTTCTCAACCGTCTATATCTCTGAAAGTCATCCACATTATTGGTACGCTTAGCGGTGCGGTAAGCCCTCTCCTTCCCCTTAATAAGCGATTTAATCTCTGGTGTAACCCATGGCTTGTGTTTGATTTGTGGGGTGATTAATTTGCAAGGTGCGTGGATGTCAAAAGCATAAATGACTGAGTCTCTTAGTCCACCCACCATGCCCTCAATTTCGAAGGCAGTGACGAACCAGACACCGCATGCTCTGGTAAGAGCGAGTCGATAGTAATCTTAAGTTGAGCTGGATCGACTTTCCCAAATTGCGCGCATGAAAATGGCTTATCCGATTGACAGGTCTGGTTAGATTAAGATGAAGAGTAATTGCATCATAGCCAGAGTCGGCGAGAAACGGAGTGTCAGACTTGATGTATTTGTAAAAAATCATGTGATCGCGCAAGATGAAGAGATCGATCCAGGTGTGTGAGATGTGATCTGCACATTGGGCATGGTACGTAGGCTCGGATGGGACGATACTGAGGTTAAACTCACTCATACGTAAGAGCATGAAGTCAACAGCAGCATTTTTTCTCTTAAAGTTGATGTTAAAATCGCCAGTTATGACCACATGTTTGTAGGACGGGAGGTATTCGGCTAGAGAGTCAAAAAAGAACATCGGCAAGGCCGCCCCCGGACGTCTATAAACGACACACGCAAGAAGTTTGAAAATATTGTAAGATATATCAAGAAAAATAAATTCAGACGTGTTTTCCAAAACAGGGCCGGAGCGACCCATTGCTTTGACCTCGTAGACATCACGCTCATAAACACCAACACCACTCCCTTCCTTACCCACGCGATCCAGTCCATAAAATGAGTAATGAGGAAGCTGAATTATATCTGACGAATCCAATGGCGTGAGGAAAGTTTCAGTAATGGCAATGACGTCATATGATTTAGGACGCGATTCTATGGACGCA
The DNA here is from genome assembly GCA_026168455.1 of Theocolax elegans. Classification (NCBI taxonomy): domain Eukaryota; kingdom Metazoa; phylum Arthropoda; class Insecta; order Hymenoptera; family Cerocephalidae; genus Theocolax; species Theocolax elegans. Next base: position 17,612,979 of record CM047429.1, on the reverse strand, counting down.
TAAGGTGTTTTGAGACGATTAATATTAATATGTGTAATTAATATTATAATAGTGAAACTTTACACATGAGTAGAGTATACTACTCGGCTACGCCGGCGAAACGAGTGATGCGCAGCCACACGAGTGTGAAAAGTTTTACACACGTGTAACGAACAATATTTTTTTATATAGTATGCGTAAAGTATGTTACAAATAATATAAATAAAAATGAATAAGGAAGGATTATGAAAATGCAAAATAAAGGGACTATGAATATGAGTGTTGTGATAAATACGAGGGTATGAGTAAGTCGTGGGACGCGGGGGATGCAGGGGGCGAAGCCCCCGCCGGGGTGGTTGGGAGGGGGGCAGAGTCCCCCCCATAAAAAATATTGATATATCTTATAACAAAAACTTAATTTATTTAAATGTAAACAAGTAAAAAAATTTATTTTACAACAAACTGAAACGTAAATACAATGCGAGTAACTCATAATTAGCCATTAATTACACGAAATTTTAAATGTATATCTTCTTATAATTAAAATTTTTCCTCAAAAGTGTCCGGCGTCCGGCGTCCGACATTCACCATTGAGTAACTTTTTATTATGTTTTATATATATGCATGTGTATAAGGGTAAGTGTGCTATGGTGAAGAGGTCAGGGCGAGGGTGAGGGTGGAGGGATAGGGATGGGGTCACCCTGACTACCTGGACATCATCTCCAGGAAGTGAAAATTTTTTTGCAAACGTCCGACATTCACCATTGGGCGTCCTTTTATTACGTTTTATATATATGCATGTGTATAAGGGTAAGTGTGTATGGTCTATATTTACCAAGACCTGTATTTAGTCATGGTCAATTATATGTTGCATTATCAAGAGTTACAGATGAAAAAAATCTAAAAATAAAATTTTCGAAATCGTCAATGATACTCACTAACACAGAAGGAGATATACTTAATATAAATGAGAGTAATTTAAATAATAATGTAATAATATATACAACGAATATAGTTTTTTCTGAAGTATTTGATACTTAAATAGTATTTTATTTATTTTTAAAAATCAATTGAAGGTCGACTTATTAGGCAAACGAATTATAAAATAATAAGATATAAGCATCAGACAAAATTTGTAAATAAAATTACGTATAATAAAGAATATTTTTCAAGTATACATTATTTACAAGAAGCAACATTTCAATATATCATTACTTAAGAAATAAATAAATATTAGAATATTAGTTGTCTGTATTAAGCGACATTTTATTGGCAAAATTATTTATGAAATATATAAATTTTAAAATAATCAACAGTCTGCATCAAGCGACATTTTTTTACTAAAATACTGAAGAAATAAACAAATTTAAAATTCATTGTCAGCATCAAGCGACATTTTTTTACTAAAATACTGAAGAAATAAACAAATTTAAAATTTATTGTCAGCATCAAGCGACATTTTTTTACTAAAATACTGAAAAACTAAACAAATTTAAAATTCATTGTCTGCATCAAGCGACATTTTTTTACTAAAATACTGAAGAAATAAACAAATTAAAAATTCATTGTCTGCATCAAGCGATATTTTTTTACTAAAGTACTGAAGAAATAAACAAATTTAAAATTCATTGTCAGCATCAAGCGACATTTTTTTACTAAAATACTGAAGAAATAAACAAATTTAAAATTCATTGTCAGCATCAAGCGACATTTTTTTACTAAAATACTGAAGAAATAAACAAATTTAAAATTCATTGTCAGCATCAAGCGACATTTTTTTACTAAAATACTGAAGAAATAAACAAATTTAAAATTCATTATCTGCATCAAGCGACATTTTTTTACTAAAATACTGAAGAAATAAACAAATTTAAAATTCATTGTCAGCATCAAGCGACATTTTTTTACTAAAATACTGAAGAACTAAACAAATTTAAAATTCATTGTCTGCATCAAGCGACATTTTTTTACTAAAATACTGAAGAAATAAACAAATTAAAAATTCATTGTCTGCATCAAGCGACATTTTTTTACTAAAATACTGAAGAAATAAACAAATTTAAAATTCATGTCTGCATCAAGCGACATTTTTTTACTAAAATACTGAAGATATAAACAAATTAAAATTTTTTGTCAGCATCAAGCGACATTTTTTTTACTAAAATACTGAAGAAATAAACAAATTTAAAATTCATTGTCTGCATCAATCGACGTTTTATTGACAAAATTATTTATAAAATATACAAATTTTAAAATAATTAATTGTCTAATATAGCATTAATTAAATATCAATTAAAATATTTTGATAATACATGTTAGAATACATTGTCTGCAAAAAGTGATATTATTTTGGAACTTTGTTTAGATATTAATGAATCAAAAAATTACAAAATATATAAAATAAATACGAATATACGAGATGCCATATTATATTATTTATTTTATTTTTAATGCAGTCATATTGGAACGTATATTTTTATCAATTTTAAAATATTTACGTATTATACCATACATAATTTTGAAATATATATATATGTTAGAAAATCAAATATTTGAAACTTTTAATACACATTATATTTACGTTCATTATATGACAGTCTCAAGCCTGTAAATGCAGAGAGAAAATAATACAAACCAACATTCGAAAATAAACAGTTATAGTTAAATATCATGATGAGTAAAAGGAATAAATTATATACATTTTTTGAAATAAAATATTTTATAATTTATTTTTTTTTGTTTTAATAATATAACAACAAATTTTAATTAATAGTTTAAAGCACATGAAAAAAATTGGTTTGAAAATAAAATAAAATAATTGTATCAAAATCGTTTAAAAATTATTTGTTATAAACTAATAATAAATTGAAGACTACACTTTATAATCAACGTCTAGCCTCAAAAATGTGATTCAACCGAGGGAGCGTAAGCGACCGAGGTAATATGGCTAGTATGATATTATAGTTTTTAATTAAATGAGAATTTTATTTTGTCGTCTGCATATATAACACTATATATTATAATTTTCAGTCTCTATAGAATATACAATTTTAATAATTTTTTAACTTTACGCTTTTTATACGGAAAAGTTTCACTTTACGCACTAAAAACAGGAACAAAATCGCATACTTTACGCATACTATATAAAAAATATTTATTAGGTTTTATTGGGGTAGAAACCCCGTAAACACAATTCACAGTAGGCGCTCATACATACATATATATATATATATATATATATATATATATATATATATTGTAACAGTTTGGTTGCCGCACGGATGTTTATTTTAATATCGCGGCTGCTCAGCGGTACGGTTAAACTTACCGTATTTAAATAAACATATTTTTCCTCCGATGCGACGACGGTTACCTGTCCGCTCTACCAAATCTGTTAAATGTTAGTCTGAAACCGAGTTACTGTTTCAGATAACAACCAGGTAAAATTCAAATCTGAAATTGACCGCGAAACAGGGATATCGCGTCGAGCACTTGTCAACCAGAAATATACGAGCTCTTAGGATTACGGAAGGAATCGTACGTGGGTTAAATTTAATTAATCGAACACCGGATTTAATTCTAATAATAATATGAATTTATTGAAATAAAAATATAGATAAATAACAAATAAAATATCTGATTGTCGCCGAGGTCTACGCTTTTATTACAAGTCGGTAAACGGCCGACTTGTAGAGAGAGGGGAAGAAAATATCGCGAACTAAAATAATATATCCAGTCAACGGGACTGGTATAAAGCAACACGATTATTTATTAAGTGCGAATAAAAACACGATCGCGTGAAGTGGTACCACTTACTTTGTACGCTGCTGTAGTCGTTGGTAAACAACGACCAGCCGATCGGTTGCTTTCTCTCGCTCTCACTCTCGCTGCGGTGTCGGACGGATTGTCCACTCGCCCGTGCACCGGGGTTGTGTGGCTGCAGGCAGATGCAAAGTGTAGCACCACTCACTGCAAATGCAGGATCGGCCTGCAGTCGAAACACACACACAAAACGCACGGCAAATCACAGCACGGCGAAGCTGAACAAGGGGCTGGGGGGGATCACACCTGTCGCGTAAGAAGGTGGCTATCACTCTACTCAGTGCGCGCGAATCTCCCCCTTACCTCTCTAATGAGGTGCGTGCGCGAATCTTTCGCGCGCGAAGTCGATCCCGCCCGTGTAGCCACGACGAACCGAGCCGAACCGAGCCGAGCCGAGCCGAGCCGAGCCGAATCTCGCCGGCTCGAACCGATGCGAACATTATGATACTGTTCGCTCGTGTTGCTCGAATTCGTCAAACGGTGAGGTAAACAGTACCTTACCGTTACAATATATATATATATATATATATATATATATATATATATATATATATATATGTTGTCATACCGCACTGGGGATCAGGGAGCGGGTGATAAAGTCTATATTTGTTATAAAAGAAGAGATTTTTATTAATTAAATACAGTTTAATTACACGGTTGCCAGTCGTGTTCGCGGTTATTTAAATGGCTGCTAGTTATTATTAATTAAAGCGTAATTAATTAAAGCGTGATTGAGGCTCGTATTCTGGGGCTCGTATGAATTACACGCACGGCGATATAACGGATAAACGATCGGACATCCGTTCGATTACCGAAAATGGCGACGCCGGCCACGTGTGCAGATACGCGCGAAAAAGGCAATAGCGGCACTCACACTTTAAGCGGAGAGGAACACGGGTATAGGGTAGCACGTTTGCACAAACCTTGCACGGCGAACTCTCTCTTTAGGTTGCACTCAGTGCACACTCTCCAAACTCTTTTTCTTGTACGAAAACGGTCAAGACGATCTACGTGTTGCGTGGTTGCGTCCGCTCACGGCCGTGTTTCCGAGCTCTCTGCTTCGTCCGGCGAGAGCGCCTCGCGCGGCCTTATAGCGAGAGCGGCACGCACACTTTATGAAGAGAGGAACACGGGTATAGGGTAGCACGTTTGCACAAACCTTGTACGGCGATCACTCTCTCCAGGTTGCACACGGATGCACGCTCTCAAAGTCTCTCTCTCTCTCGTTAACGGAAAAAACAGCCAACAATAGCCTGGTTGCGTCCGCTCACGGCCGTGTTCCCGAGCTCTCTGCTTCGTCCTGCGAGAGCGCCGCGCGCATGTGTCGCGACCGTCTCCGCGCAGTGCGAGCGCGGCCTTATAGCGAGAGCGGCTTGATGTTGTTATCGGCGTTCTGCTATGCTGTTCGATTGAGACGACGACGACGACGAGGACGAGTTGGCGATGACGAGGGCTGCTGTTTTGGTAATTGTTACCTCGTTCCTTGTTGTTTATCGGCTAATAGGCCTCTGAGTTGGTTTCAGGTGGACGGCGAACCTTACTGCCGTGGTTAACGGGTCGTGGCTGCTCGGGTATGCGAGTACGTGCTTTCTCTGTCTCTCTCTATTTCGTGGCTTTTTGGCTGGTGAGGAGTAACTTGGTAGGCGCTTTGCTATTTATTTAGTATATGTGAGCAATGTTTATGCTCACATAACCTCTAACCCTGGCTCCTATACACCTCTACTCCTGTACACAGTCTTGTGTACTCCTATCTACTCCATAGTATTGAAAACATACTTATTAATATGCTTTACAGTTTGATTTTTATGTACGAGTTTTGTTGCTGCTGTGTGGCTAGTTCAGTATTGAGGCTACTACGGATATGATACTGTGACTGCTACAAGAGTTGTCCTCCTTGGCTTTGGACCTCGGTACCCTGTCCATGCACCTGTGCTGACTTCATACTCAGCTGATGTCTCCAGACTATCCGAGTGCTGTTCGCCCTGTACGTGGCCTCTTGGTGACTACTGGTCTTCTCGACTCCTGGATGTGCTGGCTCCGCTTCAGTTCTAGGGTGTACCTTGTGTTCGGTGTTAGGCGTGTTTCTTATAGGGGTTAGGGAAATATATAGGGTAATGGGTAGGTAGGGTTGTGTGCGCTCGGTGCTAGGCGCGTTTTATATAGGGTTTAGGAGGTTATATGGTGCAATGGGTAGGTAGGGATGTGTGTGCTCGCTTCCCACCATGACAGGCACACTTCCCTTGTCACAATATATATATACAAAATAATAATAAAAACAATAATAATGAAAAAGTTTTTGAAACAGCGCTGTAGCGAATACAAATCAGTCAGTAATAATACAATAAAATACAAAGTAATACATTCGATGATATAGATTCAACGCTAAAACACAATAAAACACAATGATACATAATAAATGACAAGATAACAAAAATAATGACTATCGGATATTGCTTATACGGGGACGATTCAGGTTCTCACGCAACATCCTATCATTCCAGGCTGTACAGTCTAGCTTCAACAGATGGTCAAATTGTAATGATTTAGAGTGATTCAGATGCGATAATTCAAATGAGATGATAGGGAGTGAATTTAATAGTTTAGAGGCAATGATAACAAATGATTTATGAAGCGATTCTGTTCGAGGTCGTAAGTAGATCAATGGTTTAGGAGGAAGGCAAGATGAATGCCGATAATGATTCTCTGAATTACTGGCAATAATGAAGTGATCAGAGAGGTAATGAAGCGAATATCGAGCCAAGACAGTAAATGCCAAAGTGCCAATGTAGAACAAACGTCTCGATTCGACCGACAGCCAGCGTAATTTCAGCCTATAGGGTGTTACGTCTTCATATCTATGCAGGTTTCCCCACACAAACCTAACACAAGCATTAAGTAGACGTTGGAGCTTCATATTTCTTGTCTGATTCAAGTCACTATGAACAGCACTTGCGTAATCAAAATGGGGCATTATCAGCACTTCCACTAGGTATCTACTGGTATTCTGAAAGAAAGCTCTCTTGTGAAAACGCAGTAAACGCAAAACTTCATGAACCCTTTGAGATATAGTCATGACGTGCTTGGACCAGTCCAGGGTGGGCGATATCCAAACGCCTAGCGATTTAACAGAATGTTCATACTCAAAATATTCATTCAATAGTTTAACCCGTGGAGCAGTGGTTAGGTCCACACGTGAGACATATGCCTTACGACCCAGGATCATCACCTTAGTTTTATTTACATTCAGATTTAAACCGTTTCTCGCAGCCCAGAATGCTACCGCATTTGCGTCCTGACTAATCCGTTGGACACCCAACTCAAGATCCACAGACGGAAAGGAATAATAAACCTGGGTATCATCGGCATAAATCATATACTTGCTGTATTGAAGCACCTCAGGAAGATCATTAATAAATATCGAAAATAACAGAGGACCCAACACACTGCCCTGAGTCACAAGCTTAGCTGGCGCAAATATGTTAAAAGCAAAGAGAGCCGATACCATTAGATGAGAAAAAGCTGCGGCAATACAAGAATCTGATCCTTCATTGTTAGGACTGAATGTAGAGGTGGATATATCTTGAGAAAGAGGCATAATGAATAAATTAGGTGATGACGAAACAATGGATTGATTATTACGAGGTATGGTTAATGTGCTATGTAGATACATGCTAGACTGATGATTATAATGAGTAATGGGCAATAAATTAGATGATGACATGCTAAGAAGACAAGAACTGTGAGAGATGGAAAATAAGTTAAATAAAACATGCTGGATGAAACATTATTTTATAGATGTGTGACGTTGTCACAATTAAAATAATTTAAATGTGTCATATGTGTATGTGTATAGAAATAAATTTAACCCCCTGGTGCAGTATCCCGAGATATCTCGTCCAAACAAGGTTGTTACCGTAGCCAGTAGGACGAGATATCTCGTCCAGATGTTTTTGGCTATAACTTTTAACTGATACATTTTTAGAGTACGTACGACCCCGCAAAATAAAGCTGAGGACTTTCTCTTTAAGATTAGCTGAATTAAACTTTCGATTATATCCAATAACTGTTTTCAAAATTCCTCAAAAAAATGTAATAATTTAAAAGTAACTTTCTTTTCTGAACAAGCAAATAAAAAAGTATGCATTTGGTGATGGAAAAGTCGGGGAAAACGCTTACGCAGGGGGGTTAAGAAAGCGATAATATTTTTATGGATAATCGGTTAAGGAAACTGAATATTTACAACCAGAATATTTACGAACAGCGTATCAGCTGATTATGCACGTGTGCGCGTACGGGTTAATTTCTACGTACGCGCATCTTCGGCAACCGGGACAAACACGCACATACACCTATACTAACGTATGCCCGAATGCGAGAAAACATGTGATCGCAGTGACGATGTACACCGGGTATTGTTGATACGAGGGATAGGGGGGAAGCGGAGTAACGCACGCGATCGCTCTCTCCCGAATAATGATTACGCGCAACATACTCGCGCCGCTATCAGAGAGGGTATCGAGGTATATTAAATATATAAGTATGTCTATATATATATATTGATATTGCGATTCATCGTTGGATTTTTCTCGAGTATTTAAATTAATGTTTAAATGTTGCATGAGTTATATGTTAATTATATATATTATTGATGAAATCTATTATTTATTATGTATTTTTGGTGTTATTTTGGTTATATTTTGGTGTTATAATTTGGTGTTTTTCGAGTATGATGAAATTAAGATATTTCGAGTACGACAATTTGATTTCGAGTGTCGCGCCATATGAGTGATTTTCCATGAGGACAATTATCCTCGCGCAGGTTCGCGCATCCTGGAATAAAACCAATCAAATTGTTGAGAGAATTTACCACGAATAATATCGAGTTTCAGCCAAAGTATCCAATGATCTTTAATTAGTAGAAAAGTTCGTTAGGGAGGGCGGATCATCCCTCGATCGCGTCCTTCCGTTCTTGTTATCCTAGCCTTGATAGAGTTCAGACGTGTGTTTTGGAGAGATTAAGAGAGATAATTTTGGAGGAAAAAATAAAGTAAAAAGGAGAAGTCTCCATTTTGGAAATTATAGTATCATAGCTAATCAAGCATTGTGAGTCCAAGACGATAAGTTAATTGATCATTGTATTGTGGACAAACAGAAAAAAAATAATAATTCATATTGAAAGTGGATTCAAGGTGAAATGTTGGTGAGACCTTTTACTATTTAATTTACTTTGCAGCTTCGAGAATTCATGGATAGCTGAGATAAATTTAATTTGTGGAAATTTCGAGTCATATTTTTATTTACAGGTGTAGTTTCGTTGAATTGAGTAAGGTAGCAGATGCGATAGTTTTAGAGTATCGGCGACAAACTTTTTCTTTTCAGCTCGAGTTTTAAATTAATATTATTATTAAGAATCGAGTTAGTGTCGATGTTTGGCGCGAAATTACCCTATCTAGGTGTGTGAGTGAGATTGTGTGTGTGATCGCGTCGCGTTTTCTTTTCCTTTTATTAATTAATTAATTGTTAATTAAATTTAATTGTTTAAGAAAATTTGTATTACGTTTCGTGTTTTAGATTGATGAACAGCGGTGCCAATAAACATGTAAGTCGAGTCGTGTGCTCTCGCGTATCAGGCGAACATGCGCCGCGGAGAGGTGGCACGCAGCGTCAGCCTCAATACAACCGGGATTCCCCGGAGAGCTCCGATACTTTATGCGAGTCGCCAAACCTCCTCACCACACATAGTACGCTAATACCGAGAGGCAGTAATTCTCAAGCCAACAACGCAACAAAAGAGTGTAAACCCATTTTAACAAACAACAAAATTAATTACAATATAGTTTTACAATATTTAAAGTTTCTTTATACATATTCTTCAAAAAATTTACATCCTCTATACGGTTAAGTGTGTTATCATGTGTATATATATTCAGCATCTCCGAAAACATTCGTTTTTTCTTATTACTCTCGATATCAATAACAGATACCTTATTAAAATCAATGCTGTGGCCTGTATCTCTCTTATGGACCGCTAATGCAGATCTTTCACTCTTATTACGTACATCATTCTTGTGCTCTCTAATGCGTGATTTTAATTTACGTTTGCTCGTGCCAATGTATTGCGCTGTGCAGTCGTTGCAAGGTATTTTATAAACAATATTGCACATCTCGTGTTTTTCATTTTTATCCTTGCCTAATTTTATGATGTTACTAAATTTATTGATCGTGCGATTTATTGGCAGAAATTCACAATTTTTTATGCATACATTGAGCCTTGGTGTTAAATCTTTAATAAAAGGCAAAACAACCTTTGGTCTCAAAATTAAATTTCTTTTTTTATTAATATTATTAATCGAGCTATTACTGGCGTTATCTAAATGGGACAATCGTTTATTTATAAATTTATTTATGAAATCAAATGGATAATTGTTATTAAGTAAAAAGTTTTTAACTAACTCTATATTGTCATCATGAAAAATCGAATCCGATAACAAAACAGCCTTGTTAACTAAATTATAAACCATTGCTATTTTTTGAGAACGTGGGTGATGTGAAAAATAATTAAGATAACGTCCAGAGGCTGTGTTTTTACGGTACCAATTTGTCTTGCAAATAGCATCGTCAAATATATGTATTTTTAAATCAAGAAACGGTAATTCTTTATTTATTTCAGTTTCTACTGTAAATTTGATAGGTTCACAAAAATTATTAAAGGTGTTTAATATCAAATCGATCTTCTCATGATTGACAATTAATAGCGTGTCGTTTACATATCTTTTGTACAAAACAATATCCTTTTTGAATTCCTTTAAGCAACAATTTTCTGAATCTTTTAATACAATGTCCGCAAACCATGGGCTTGTTCAAAAACCTATAGGAGCTCCCATACATTGTTTGTAAATTCAAATCAATAAAGCTACTTTTTTACTAAAGATTACTTGGACGAACGATAAATTCATTTAAACAATAAAAATTTTTTTTGAGTAAGCTAAAATAGTAACCGCTTCTAATATATGCAGCCACTCCCTCACCCTCCTTACCCACTCGATCCAACCTATATAGGTTATAACCCGGAAGCTCAACAATATCAGAAGAGTCTGATTCCGTAAGAAAAGTCTCAGTAAGAGCAATCACGTCATAGGCCTTCGGGAAAATCAGTGATTCTAAGGAAGTAAAATGCGTCTTAAGTCTATTTATATTTATATGCGTGATGGAGAAAGCATGCAAATGGACAGAAGACGCCTGACCAGCCCCACCTCATTGTGTAGAAATCAGGGGTGGAAAAAAGGAAGGCAAGGAAGGCAAGGAGAGGAGATCAGCTACCGACTTAATACAAATTAGTGTCTCTTTCTTTACTTTACGAACGTATTCATTAGAGTTTAAAATAATTGGTCGCAAGTAGCCTAAATCTTTCGCTTTACAAAAAGTCTTCGACCATAAAGCATGTACTGCCTTCGGTCACAACGGCCTAATATAAAGAGATGTCTCCCCTCCTTCACCGAAAAGACTTAAAGATGTAGTTCCTTTTAAAAGGTGCGCTATCTCGATTATGAGTTCTCTGACTGCCGGCGAAGATACTTTAAAAACTATTCCCTTCAATGAGAGCGAGGCCGTAGTCACATCAGTTGATGGAGATATTCCTGAACGTGGGAACCATGGACGAGTCTCTATTATCTGGGAGGCGATAAGCGGCAGTTTGATGTGCTTAAGTAAACTTCAATTAATTTAAGATCAGTTACTGCTGAGTTGAAAGAAAGTCCAGTGAGTAACAGGTCACACGCATTCCTATCCAAATTTTCAGAACCACCCGAGAGATTGAATGCCGAAGTATTTCCATTATCACGAAATGACTTCACCTCCTCTTCCAAAAGCTCAACACGTACATTCATCTGGATAAGCTTCGAATTGACGCCTTCAACCTTGGTCTCCACTCGCTCTACAAGTTGAACAAAATCTACAGTGTGTTCGAAATTTATAAACCACGGCGGAGGTACATCCGCCATCGCAACGGGATGCCCCGACAAACAAGTATGCTCCGCATTGGGCGCGAGAGGCGAGGCCAAGCGCTTGGAGCAAGAAGCAGTGGGGGAGTTACAAGCGACGCCGTAATATCCTCAACCGCCGCCGTGCTCGCGATACGCGACCCAGGAGGTGCTGCCCCCTCCCGATTCGAGGCATCACTCTCTCTCTCTCTCTCTCGACACAGCAACCGTGCGCGCTAAGTAACAACACCGCTGCTGGCTACACTGGACTGGACTGTACTGGAGAAAAATTTCTTACGTTTAACCTATAAAATTGACGTGCTCTCTAACCAAGCGTATGTGTATAGTTTTAACCTAAGCGCATTAAAATTCGTTCTAACGCACTCACAGGTTCAATCTATGTAAAATTGATGCTACACATTAAAGACATCAAACTTCATAGGTTAAACCTGTAACGCCACGAGATTAAACTATAAACATACGCTTGGTTAGAGAGTACGCCAATTTTAATAGGTTAAACCTAAGAAATTTTTCACCGTGTAGAGCCAGGTGCATGGAGGTGCATAATGTAATTGCAGCTTGGACATACCTCTGAGTAGTCCTTCCTTGAAATACGTATTTTGCATATAAAACACACTCGCAAAGTAGCCATTTAAAACGTAGATCGTTGATAGCAGCAGGGATGAGGCGATTGACGTCACGTCGTGCCAGTACAAGAGAAGATAGAGGAGAAGGGGGAGCAACTGTACCTTGACTTGACCCCTGTAGAGGCGCTCCTGTTGCCAAAACCGTGCAAAAACTTATACCGCCTATTTTCTGCCCACGGGAGACGATTGAACGTAACCTCCAAACTCACTCGACAGTTTTTAGATGAATAAAAGGCGGAAGAACCAACCACTACAAGAACTTTATTAAAAAGTGCGACCTGTGGTCGATCCTCTTCCTAATAATCAGTGCTGTAATACACAGGAAGAAGCGTAAGATGCAAAACAAAACAAAAAATTAGGAACAGTAACTAATGTTTTAAACCAACTCACCTTGCGCGCGTGCAGAGAGAGAGAGAGAGAGAGAGAGAGAGAGAGAGAGAGAGAGAGAGAGAGAGAGAGAGAGAGAGAGACAGATAGGGAGAGATAGATTACAGTACAAAATTTACAAATTTTTAAATAAAGATAAATACTATATAAAGGCTTGTATACACATATCACAGTTGCAGAATAAATGCAAATACGGCGAATATTACAGTAAGTCAGCAAATAAAATATAATACAAATAAAATAACGGTCATTATATTAATCAGTCACAATACTAAAATACAATTTAAAATTTAAAATTAGACGACACAATAAAGCAGTATTTCGTCATCACAATCTCACGACATCTAAAATCTCTAAAATCTCTAAAATCTCTTAAATAAAATAAATAAAATAAATAAAATAAATAAAATAAATAAAATAAATAAAATAAATAAAATAAATAAAATAAATAAAATAAATAAAATAAATAAAATAAATAAAATAAATAAAATAAATAAAATAAATAAAATAAATAAATACATAAATAAATACACAGTACATTTAGATTAAAACTCTTCTGGTGCCGAGAAGCGTCTCCGAGCCGCGGCCTTAAAACCCTTTAATGAGACCAGGCCACGAAATTCTGTCGTCACGAAGTTCCATAGATGCGCACCTTGCACCTGTAGGGAGCGTTTACCAATCTCGGTACGCATCAGGGGAGATACGAGTTCTCTTGTAACTCCCCTTCTAGAGTCCCTGGGAGCACGTCTGGAGAAGAGACTCTCCACATACGCTGGAACTCGCATACGCATAAGAGAGATTGATTGATTGATTTCCTTTATTTGGCCTTTGGGATTAAAACCCCGTAGGCAGTTATAGTGATATGTACATAGTGTTATATATATTAAATTACATGTTGATTTATACTTTTACATTTCTTTCGATATAAAGTTTTTCTTAAAACTAATTAACGCATCCACATAAGATTTCTGGATTGATCGACGGCATTGTAAACCGCACACGCACAGTCGAAGTGTGGAAAAACAAGTGGTTCCACCAGATTTTTCATAAGCGCTCGTGATAAAATCTTTCTATAATAACGCAATGAGTGTAAAACCCCATGTACACGACTCGAGATTGATAACACTTGTTTTGTCCAATCGAGAGAGGGAGAGATCATTATCCCAAGCGATTTGACCTCACTTTCGTAATTCAAAAAATCCGTTCCCAGCTTAACCTTCGGGGCAGTGTTCAAATCGATACGCGATAAAAAAAGCCTGGCTACCCAGAATCATAACCTTCGTTTTTCCAAAATTGAGTTTAAATCCGTTTGCTCGTGCCCATAAAGCTATTGCGTTAGCATCTTGAGTTATATGTTGTACCCCTACTTCGAATTCTGACGGAAAAAACGAATGGTAGACCTGGGCATCATCGGCAAATAGCACATAATTGCTATGTGTAAGAACTTTCGGCAGATCATTAATAAATATTGAGAAAAGTATTGGGCCAAGAACACTGCCCTGAGGCACTGCTGCATTAATCTCGAGCACGTCCGACAACTCGCCAGTCTCACTCTCCACGGCATGCATACGGCTCACAAGTTATCGATAAAATTAGCTCAGTACAGTATCGGAGCAACCAATTTCACTCAGCTTTTGGATTAGTTTATCGTGAGGGACAGTGTCAAAGGCTTTGGAGAAGTCAAACAGGACAAGGATCGTGACCTTTCTGGTGTCTATGGCTCTCCTAACAACATCATGTAGAACACCCAGGAGTGCTGTCTGGGTACTGTGTCCCTTACAAAACTCCGCTTGCCTATCAATAAGAATGTGATTTTCCTCCAGGTATTTAGAAAGCTGGTTGTGCACAAGTCTCTCCAAAATTTTTGAGAGTTCACAAAGCTTAGCAATCGGCCTTGTATCAGAACACGATTCAATACTACCCACTTCGCCAATGAAAACAACAGTACTCTTTTCCAGTATTCGGGAAAATATCCAGCTGAGAGCATATCATTGAAGAGATCGACAAGGTGCAGTGTTAATTGAGGCTCTAACAATTTTAGCATTTCAACAGATATGCCATCAATCCCCAATGTCCTAGAGGACGTTCCGTGGATTGCGCATTGTACTCCTTTTGCGGTTATGGTGGAGAAATAAAAAGAGGAAGACGAAGGTGACATAGGACATGAATTGCACGATATGGACGAAAATGTTTGAACAGAAAGTTGTTGAACATGATTTGAGACAGATGCATAATGAATATTTAAATGATGAGGCGTGAAAAATTTAAGCGGTGATGGATTTGTGTTTGAGCTGAGGCCCATGTTTTTGAGACATTTCCAGGATTTCGTAGGATCATTTATACTATTAAGTTTTTTAGCCAAAAAGTGAAATTTACTCGAGTTAATAGCATTAGAAGCATGATTTCGCAGACCTTTATATGTGTTGTAATCATCAATTGAATCTGTAATTCAAAATTTTCTAAAAGCTGCGTTTCTGGCTTAATGTTTATTTTAATATCCTGCGAAATCCATGGCTTATGTTTGGTTTTAATGGAATGAAATTTTAAAGGTGCTAACATGTTAAATGTAGAAAGAGTTGATTTGCATATACATGATAATGAAGATGAATTGGTGCTATGATAGGTATTTGTTGAATTAGCCAGGTGTGAATGCGGACTAGATAGATAGTTACTTAAACATATATCCGTAGAAACAGACTGGCCAGGCCTAGGTTGGGTGATTGATAGTGATGAAGAAAAAAAAGTGATAGATGAATTGCATGTGGTTACGAGGTTATGAAAGTTGATCTCCAAATTTCGTTTCCTAAATTTCTTCACGTCTGCCTGCGTGTTAGCAATTTGAAGAGTAATATTTATAGCATCATGGCCTGCTGAGAAGGGAGTCTTAACATATTCGTAATCAGGTATTGGTTCACGAATAAAGAAGAGATCCAACCACGTACGAGATGGTTTGCTCTAACCTTATCTGCCATAGCACTGGTAGAGCTTATATCGATGTTAAAATCTCCAGTGACGATGACATACTTGTATCGTGGTAGTATGTCTGATAAGACATCAAAAAACTCTGTAGGGTATGCGGCTGAAGTCCTGCGGTATACCAGTGCTAACTCCAATGAAACTGTTTTACCTGTCAGATATAGAACCAGGAATTCCGGAGTATTCGAGAAAATTGGGTAAGAGTGTGCGATGACCCTCACCCCAAAATCCTCGCGAACATAAGCCGCCACACCACCCTCTCCTTATCCACACGATCCAAGCGATGCAAAGCATATCTCGGTAATCTAATTATCTCAGATGAATCGTGTTCTGTAAGGAAGGTTTCGGTGATCGTAACAACGTCATAAGAAACGGGATGGTCTAGTGCTTCAATGGATGTGAAATGTGTTTTAGGACGATTTATATTGGAATGAAAAATGGAGAATGATTTCGATGATTTTAATGATTTGGCCCGGCCGGCCCTGTCTCATTTAGTATAAGGAAAGAGAGGAAGAAAGCTTGAAAATTCGGCATCCGAGTTTACTCTCTTTACTGAACCATCCCTCACCTCACGCGTATAAACAACTAAATGACTAAGGGCCTCACGTAGCCCAGTTCGCTCGATTTACGAATCGCAGTTTGTCATAACTCAAAAACTTCGTTTCGACCTCTTCCTCAATCAGACTAACTTTCGTTTTCAGGTCTTTTAGTTGCGCCTTGACCACATCCACCTTACCCTCAACACGGTTTACCACATCCAGTACCGATTTAAGGTCGCTCCGTAAGTTATCTTGCAAGTTCCAGGCAAAGATTTCTATCCACGGTGGCAGAGCGGCCGCTATCGGTACGGAGTCAATGAGAGCATCGTGCGCCGTCTGATTGGACTTAGCAGGCGGAGCGCCGCGAGGTTGCTTGGCAACCTGCGACGTTGATGGCGACGGAGGCAAGGCAACGCGCTTAACGCAAGAGGTGGTAGGACTGGGCGTGGTCGCCGACGCGGCACTGTCAGTCGCGCTAGTCTGACGTGGTAGCCCGGGCGATGGCGCCCTCATGTTGATAGAAGCTGGTACTAGCGCTTTTGAACAAAGCAGCCTCGCGGTGTTGCCATTTTCGCAAGCTGATTTTCGCAACGTTGGCCTGGACTGAAAAAATAGTAAAATATAATAAAATAAAATAAAATAATAAATAATAAATATCACAGCGTATGTTTTAAGCTTTAAGCTTCGGCATTCTCTTCGTTTAATACTGACAATTCGCTTACATTACTAATGTTACTTATATTACTTATATCGCTTAAGTCGCTTAAGTGGGGACGGATTAAATTTTCGCGAGTTGCTCTTTCCTCCCAAGCTATCGAGTCGAGACTAAGAAAATGAGCGAAAGAAGAAAATGAGAGAGAGAGAGAAAGAGAGAGAGAGAGAGAGATTGATTGATTGATAACTGAAATTTATTTTTCCCAAGTCAAACGACCGAAAGGCACTTAGCAAATTATTACAACTATTAACATACATAATATAAAAAAACAGAAAAAAACTTATGCAAATCAATTTTAACAAATATTATGATTATGACTATAATACTAGAGTGGAATATAATAGCTTGTAATACATAATACGCAGAAAAACATTTTTCATCTCTTATCGCAAATAATACAATATTAAAAAAGATATACTCAGGTTCGAAATAGTATTAAGCTATACAATATTTATTACTGCTATTAATTACTACTATTATTGGCAAATATAGAATAAGGTGATCAACTTGATAGAATAATTTATGTAACCAACAAATATTTACATAACAATTTTATATACTTAACATATCAAATCAAATATAATAAGTCAATCAGGTCCACGATGAAATACTAACAAAATAAGTATAAAAAATATAAAAAATATAAAAAATATATTATATAGGAGGACTTTTATTGCACATTTGCTTCATCAATTAAGCGCTTAAACCAATTTTTCTTGAAAATAACCAAACTATTACTATCCCTACTTGAAGCAGGCATTTTCTCCTATAACAGCATACTCTGGATAGAAAAGGACATTCTATATGAATCTCTCGTAGCAACAGGTATGTTGAATATAGTTGCTGTACGTTTTGACCTACGCTGCTCGTCATTATTAAACTTAAGTAAATCGAATAAGTAATGTGGCTGTTGCAAAGCAATAAGTTTATAAATGGTTATTCCCAAGAAATATTTACGACGATTAGACAATGAAAGCCAACCTAAACGATCATAAAATGGACGAAGGTTTGTGTCACGTTTGAGATGGAAAATAAACCTAATTGTAAAGTTATACACTCGTTGGAGTTTAATTGATAAATAATTAGGGAGATCATAAAAAACTAAACAGGCATAGTCAAAATGAGGCATAATCAGCACCTTCACCAATGGTGCTCTCATTTTTTGCGGCAAATGATGTCCCTTATAGCGTAACCGATATAGAACACCATAAACCCTGGAACATATTTTACTAATTTGCGAGTTCCAAGCCAGGTCATTTGCAAGAAAAACCCCTAAATTTTTGACAGTCTTTTTTAATGTTATAGGAAGATCGCAAACCATTATCGGGTCAATAGTAGTAAAATCAACTGAACGATTTAATTGGGTTGACGCAAATAATATCGCCTCGGACTTATCTTCGTTTTGCTTCAATCCATTGTCATGGACCCAAACATCAATAGATAGAGCATCTTGATTTATTTTAAAAATAGTCTGGTTAACATCTGCTGGCTTACATTGAATAAATATTTTCAAATCGTCTGCAAATAGCATATAATTACAATACTTAATTACTCTAGTGATCGAATTAATATAAATCAAAAATAGGGTTGGGCTCAGATTCGAACCTTATGGTACACCTGAAGACATTTTCATAAAT
This sequence comes from Theocolax elegans, assembly GCA_026168455.1. Classification (NCBI taxonomy): domain Eukaryota; kingdom Metazoa; phylum Arthropoda; class Insecta; order Hymenoptera; family Cerocephalidae; genus Theocolax; species Theocolax elegans. The sequence goes on along the minus strand of CM047429.1, from coordinate 17,594,298 downwards.
TTCGAGGGTGTGCCATTAGCATCAAGTACCGCCTGCTCGTGACAACTAAGATACGAATGCATAAATTTTAAGGCTTCAAATGAGAAATTGCACTCTTTTAGCCAAGATAACAAAACGGTATGACTGATAGAATCGAAGGCCTTATTTAAGTCAAATAAAACCATAATGGTAACAAGGCCGTTTTCAATAACCTTACGAATATCATTTGTGGTCCTTAATAGATCTGCCTGCGTACAAAATCCGCTTCTGAAACTAGATTGAAACGGAGATAAAAGAAAATTCGACTCAAAATATTCAACCAATTGATTAGTTAAAATAGAGTCAAAAACCTTAGATAGATGAGGCAAATTAGTTACAGGTCTGGTATCATTCCAGGACCGCGGAGGGTTAACCTTGCTTAGCAGAATTATAACAGACTTCCTCCATAAGGGATATTCACAAGACTGAATGGACTTATTAAATAAACTAACGAGAAAAGGGGTAATAACATGCAGCGCATTTGAAAAGAAATTCAGCGAAAGGCCATCGCAGCTACGATTTTGGGTTTTAGGCAAACATCTCTTCAAGGCAATATTAACCTGTAAAAAATCGACTAATTCAAAATCAAACAAGACAGCGTTATTTAAATAAGGAAGTGCCAAAATATTCTTTAATTTATTCAGAGAACAATTAGGGTGACAACTAGCAAACGAGAAGTGTGAGATTAATTCAAAAGCACTAAATTTCTGTAAAGGAGAATCATTTTTCAGCTGGGTTAGTCTGTGCTTACGTAAGATTTTCCAAAACTTGGAAGCATCCTGTGCATCAGATAAACTATTCAACAAATAATCGTCGCGAGTCCTTTTAATTTCCAGTTTGACTTGCTTACGCAAAACCTTAAATTCTTTCAGTAATACAACACTCTTGTTTCGTCGTGCACGGTGATACAATCTATCTCTTATTTGGCACATTGTTCTCAGACGGTCATTAAACCAAGGCGCAGGCATTTTTTTAAAAATACGCTGTCTGAAAGGCGCATGAATGTTAAGTGAGTCTAAAGACACAACACGAAAACAATCAAGAAGTTGGTTAACATCCAAATTGGTTTGAAGGTTGAGATTATCATTATCTAAACATTGTTGAAGAGCTATGGAAAAATCGGCAGGAGAGTTAATTTGCAATCGACAATAATAGAATCGTGACAGTTAATGAACGGTGTGTTCGATTTACAAGTATCAGAATTATCCCGATGATGCGTTGGACCCGTGGGAATGAGGTGAAAAGAATTCTCAAATATAAGATTCTTTAGGTGATTAAAATAATAGTTATCACTCGAGAGGTCAGAATTAAGATCACCCAGCAATTATAACATTGGGATACAGATGAAGATATTGATTAATCAATTCAAAAACTTTGCATACTCAGTGAAATTTCAAGAACAATATATTCATATCGTCAGGATAAAGCTGGTATTCAAAAATTTTTATATCTGTCATTTGTATCTAGAGACGAGGTGCCTGGACTCTACTGATGAGCCCACCAGGCATACTCAGGGCGAAATACAATTTTTTTTTTCCGTCTTATTAAGTTTTTACTAATTTTATACTACAATCAATTAAATTTTATATTTTTGTTGACTTAGCTTGTCTTAGTCTTTTTTCAAACACTCATCCTGTGAGGTTTCTAAAGTGGCTGGTATTAATACAGTTCGCCTTACTTGAGATGTGAGGAATGTTTCTTTGGCTTGTAAAGATCAATAAATTCATTTATCATATAACAATATATTCAGTTTCATTCAAATTCTCATTGAATGAATAACAAATAACCTTAGTTTGGATATTTCTGCGAACATAACAACCAGCACCACCGCCCTGAATAAATTCACGTTTACCCTTTGCAGATTTAAGATTTCGATCATTTCTATATAAATAAAACCCATCAATATCAAAAAGTATCGAGGGCTGGTTGAGAGTAAGCCAAGTTTCCGACATGGAAAGAGCATCAATTGAGATTGCTACAATAAAATCACGAATATAATCACGATGCTCCTTTAAAGAATTAACATTGACATGTGCTACACGTAAGTCTTTCTAGCGTAAGGTAATACGAGGTGGAGAGAACGTACCTGAATCAGACTTTAGTCATTGCAATTTATTAAGGTCTTCGTTAGAATGAATTACAATTACTTCGGATTTATCTAAACGCCGAACAAACACACACTCATTACGAGCCCACACATGCTTATAATTAAGTTCTCTTGCCTTTTTCTTAGTTAAGAGTAACAAGTGATAAAGTTCCGCAAGTTGAGATTACTGGTAGATTCAGTTGCCGATGAAGGAAAAAGACTCCGATAAGTGATAATGCCAAATTCTCGTTTAATTTTAAGAATGTGTTCCTCAACGGCAATGGATTTAAACTTAACTATAAGCGTAATAAATTTTCGAGAGATATCAGAAGTACTAGAGGAATTTTCCAAAGGTTTGAATTTAAATTCTCTAATCGCCAAAACATCATTTTGAAGATGCCGCAAATCTAAACGGTTCAAGATAGCATAAAACAATTCTTAATCTCAAGACCGGAGCTGGAAGATCTTTGAGACGTTTTTTTGCCGCATTTCTGATTCAAGAGTAGCTATACGTTGAGTATTAGCCGATACCGTTTGAGACAAATTGTTAAATTAGGTGCTAAGTAGAAAAAGCTGACCAGACATGTTGAGATAATTAGATTGCATCTGTTGCAGTATGAAAGCCGATCTTTCAAGTTCAGACAAATTGTTCCAATTTGGAGGCAAAGCAGGAGCATTTGATGGAGTGAAGCTAGGTGTAATTGAAGAGCTGCTACTAAAAATGCTATTATTCATATTGGTTAGATATTGTGTAAGATTATTATCACTAATAACAGCTTCAATATCATTTAAGTTGCGGGCCTGGTCAAACCTATCAGATCTACGGGACAAAGTGAGGATATCACTGCCTGTATTATTTAGTTAATGTTTGAGTATTCTGGAAGAACTTGCACAACAGATGTTATTGGGTTTAATAGCTAAATATTGAATTAAGCAGCCAGGGTGAAAAAGTTTGCCACAAAATGTGCATTTAAAGATCTCCTTTACTATATTACGCTTGCATTTATTACATATAGGCATTTGTAAAAAACTCAAATAAAATAAAACATAAAATAAACCAAATACAAAATATACTAATAATATAAATGCCACTAAGCAACTCATGAATGTAGAAAAAACTATATATACAAAATAAGAAACATTAACCAAGGTTTAGAACGCTGAGTACAGTACATGAGTAAAAATCAAAAGTTAATCTTTTGACATAATATACAAAGAATTAAAAGTGAGAGGTTGATCAATATCAAGCTATTAATATATCAATTTATATCTGCATGTAAATAAACAATGAAAAAAGACTTACGAGTTTGATAAAAAGTTACAAGTTGTAGAACAAAATGAAAAACTTCGGTAAGTATTACATATAAAGACTAAAAACATACCATCATAAAAACAGATGCATGTAAAAGGAATGATAATATATATTAAAACTTAAATAACAGTCGAAAATTATATAAATCCTGACTAATTAAATCTGATAGGACAAAATAACTCAGTATACAGAAGAATAACATGAGATTGCATATCTATATAAAGTAAAGCGCTCAGTAAATAATTTAAAACTTAGCCCATATCTCTACATAAGCTTACAGAGTATAAAAAATAACATATAATTGCCGATAAAAATAAATACTTCAAAAATAAATAAATAAATAGAAAATCACAGATAATAAAAGATTACAAAGAGTAGAAAATAGAATAACATCTAATACGTCGCAAATGAGTACAATAAGCACGTAAACACAGACGACTATTGTGCTAATTAACTATGTGCCGCCCTCTAACTAATAAAGAGAGGTATCTGCAACGTAACTACAAAATAGATCTAATAGATTTAAGTTACCGACCGTAGGTAAAAAAGCCACGTGTCGATTTGATATATATTTGTGCATGCAAATAAAAATTAACCTCAAAAAACAAAATATAATTAGAAAATTAAAAAACAGTAAAGTTAATAAAAATTTCAAATATATACAGTCTCCAAGCACTTTGCACTAAAAGTTTTGAACACTAGGCGTGGCAAAAACATCTAACGTATCCTAATTGAAAGATCGATCCCTCCGATAAATAATGATATAAAACAGATATAAGTAATGGCCAGATCCACTTTAAAGAAAAGATGTTAGAAACAGCATAACCCAAATCCCACAGTTCTGGTGAATATTACTCAGATGATGTTACTGGTGTTGATCTTTGATCCAAATAAAGAAAAAATCTTTTTCGTTACACCAACTCAAAATGGCAGTTGAAGCACCAAGTTAGCTTGAGCAATCGAACAGAAAAATCGTTCAGAGTCCCATATAAACACTCCAAAAGAGGTGAAAATTTGGTCAAAGCTTCAGGACCCTTGGTAGAACGATTTTCTAGAAAAAAATTTCACTCGAAGAGTGATAAACCATGTATATTGAAAATGAATATAAGGAGCTCATACAAAGCATGTCAGGCATTACTTACACCGAGAGGTAGTCCTACATCCTTCACACATAATCTGATTGCATTTCTTTAGGTAAAGAATAAGATCTGCATAATGGTTTGCCTTTGGGTATTATTTCCAAAAACGATAATATGTATGCAATAAAACATAACCTTTATTATGTGTATGCAAGAAGTGTCTGAAATTTCTTGTATATGGACTGCTTAATTACTAATATAGATAAAAGCCGGTGCATTAATTGAAGTACTTGGGTTTGGTAGAGGATTCGTGGACGTAAATAAGGACAGTGACCAACCCACAGGTAGAGATCCTATGGCTACTGTAGCCAGCAGTTAGATGGAAATTCCATTGCTATTATAGACAGCTGTTCGAGGTCCAATTGGCAATCGTATTCAACATTAGCTAGAGGATACAATGACATCATAGGTCTCCTGTTAATTCAAAAATTTCATGGCTGTCTTAACTATCTATTAGTAACTGGAAGTTACTTGGATTAAGAAAGACCAAATGAATTTCAATCCGGATCCGACTACTGACAGGGATGTACAAATGCACTTTGAATTTAACCTGGAAGTACCTAAAAAGTTTTTTGTACAAGAACTAATCATTCATACAAATAGAAGATAATCAATGCAATAATTGAAGAGTATGAACAGTAACCTAACCTATAAACACAACTCTCATAATTACAGTCAATCAGTTAATTTCCCGCCTACAAGATAGTCCGACATCTATCACACATAATTTGTTTGCAGTTCCTTGGGTAGAGATCAAAATTATGTATATTTGTTTGGCGTTGGATATTATTTTTAAAGACGACGATCTATATGGTATCAAACATAACCTTTAAATCGGATCCCATCAAACACCGAATAGCTGGATATTTTTCTTATACAAGAGCAATTGTATGAACCCGGCAACATTGATGTAGTCAGAAAAATCAACATCCAGTATCTCGAAATCATCACTATATACCACAATGCTCACGAAAAAACACAACAATGTTTACAAGCCGTTTTGTTATCCAACTGAAACAGACACACGGGCTCTAGTCGAATGAGAGACTGACGCGGCCCGTTCTATCAACACTCGCACCTGGAAAAAGGCCCTAAATTCCTATTAATTTTTACTAATTTTTATAGCATCTATTAATGCATAGCAATCTACTAAATAAATAACAGAATTAATTACAAACTATTATTATCAAATAATTTAAATAATATTTCGCGTTTTCAGTACCGAGCAAACTTAGTAATCGTGCAACGGCACACGAGCCGCGAGAAGTTCGTCACGAGAGATAGATAGATAGAGAGAGAGAGAGAGAGAGAGAGATGGGTAGAGCGAGAGATAGATAGAGGGAGAGAGGGAGAGAGATGGGAGCATGCAAGTCAGCTATGGCTTCTAAATTAAAATATTTTGCTTTTTCTATCGTATTTGGTTTCCATTGTTTCCCGATTAAATAAGCTAAGAATTTCGTCATTCTGCAATGCATAAGCACGACTTTTATTGATATTAGGCCGGTATATGAATTATAGTATTTAATGCCATATTGCAACAACTATTTGCGCATGTGCTTCCACCCTAAATATACAAAACAAAGTACAAGTCGCGCACTCTAGCGGCAAAATTAGTACTAAGAATACTTTATCAGTAATATAAACTATTTATTTTTTTCCTATTTAAAATCTTATTAACTTTATCCACTAGGGGTTTTTTCTTGGTTTTGAATACATGTAAGTGATAAAGTCTTCTAAATGTATATATATACCCCATTCAATAGTATTGTTCTTGGTCTATTTCGATATAAATTCTATATTCAATGTCTAAGGTAGATTGCCAGTCCTTACTGATGAGACCAACTGGCAATTGTGGTCGAAACATTTATTACAATTTTATCATACACTTTCTCTATATTTATAATTAAAATTATCTTAATAATAATTTTTATTTCCACATCAATTTTTAGTCTCCAGAATTAAAATATCTATACTCATCGAACTTGGTGTAGAGGCTGCAAATTTGTAGCACACCATGGACTAATGATTAGGAATATTTATATATTCTGGCTCGTACAGACCGTTAAAAATTTAATATAACATAAAATTCACGAGCGTATTAATCTTTAAAATGTTTATTTTTTTGTCAATATTATGTAAAACCTAAATACAGAAGCACTAGATAATGGTGTAATATGTCTTTCTACAAAGTTCCAGATCAATACAACAAGGACACCCTAAAAAATTTCTGCACGGAAAAATTACTATTTTTTCCGTGCACTTTTTTTAGGGTGTCCTTCACAAATTGACTTCAAATTTCGTATAAATGCGTATTATGTGATTATATAGTGCTTCTGTATGTGCGTTTTACAAATAAAACCATAATATGTTCATTAAGTGTAATGATGTATCCATCTGACTCGGTCGGCAATAATCTAGTATGGCACCCCCTTTAAGGCTGTCTGATTTGACGACGCATAGTTTCCAGTTCTCGGATGCCTCAAATTCGTTATAATCTAGCGTATGCAAAATATTACGGTACAGACGATACTTTTCTATGCGGTATTCCGGGTGTTTTAGTGACGCCTGTCATAGTGTTGGAATACCACCTTCCTCGGGCGGTAGTTATAGAGCAAGTTTCGAGCGGCTGGCGTGAGAGCACATCGGCTGAGCCCATCGGGCGAGTCTTCCGAATGGACTATCGATGTTGTCTAGTCATTTCAAATATTGATGATCGGTTAGTACTGTGAAATAGTCCTCTTGAGATAGTCTCGCATCTTCCATATGCTCCATTTGACGGCTATACATTCTTTCATGGTGGTGGAGTAGTTCATCTTGGCTTAATTAAATGTTCGGCTTGCGTATGCAATTGCTCGTTCGTGTCCATTGAGCTCCTGTGTTAGTACTACTCCAAGCCCGTCGTTGCTGACGTCTGTTTGGTGGGTGATTTCCCTCGTGAAATCTGGGCACACTAGTATCGGTGATTCCGTGAGTTGCGGTTTTAAGGTGTCGAATGCTTGTTGTTATTCGTCGCCCCAGTTCCATTTTACTTTATGTTTCAGGAGGTGGTGTAGCGGTCCTGCGGTTTGGGAAACGTTGGGTAGGATACGTCGGTACCATGAGACGAGCCCGTTGAAGCGATGCAATTCTTTTATGTTCTTCGGCAGCGATAAGTCGCGGACTGCCTTGTTTAGGTCGGTGTCTGCTTAAATTCCTTTTTCATTAACTATAAGAAACTTTTTTCCCAGTTTGGCTTGAGTTTTTCGCCTTGCAGCCGTCGGAATACTTCTTTCGTGGTCACGTGTTCCTGGAAGGTTACGGAGATGATAATAATATCATCGAGGTAACTAAATGCCTGAGGCTGCAATTCCGAGGTTATAATAGTATATATTAATCGCTGGAAGTCGGCGGGAGCTGAGTGAAGTCCGAACGGTAAGACTTGAATAGCATAAGTCATGTCCAGGGGCGATGAATGCGGTTAACGGTTTGCTATCGGGAGCAATGTACTTGCCAGTAGCCTTTTTTTAAATCAATAGTCGAGAGATATTTCTCACCTGTTAGTTCATTTAGTGCTGCATTAACTTGCGGTAGCGGATACGCGTCGCGTTCCGAAACTTTATTTAGTTCTCGAAAGTCGATGCAGAAACTGTATTTTCCGTGTTTTTTCCGAGTAAGCACGATGGGAGAGCACCAAGGACTATTTGATTGTTCAATGATGCCTACTTGCAGCATTTTGTGCATTTTTTCTTGGATGAGGGTCTCCATAGCGGGATTCCTCGGCCGTTATCGTTGTTTTGGTTTCGGATTAGTTCGAAAAGATCTCGTTCTTCTTGCATTAACATGTCGAGGATTGCCTGTTCTGAGACAGCTATTTCTTTTAGGCTTGATAACTCTATGGATGATACGGCGGTGTACGGGTGGGTAACCGGAAGAAGTCGACCTGCCAGCTTAATTTCGAGTCTTAGTTAAAGAAGGATGTCCATACCTAGGATGATCTCGTGGCTTAAAGTGTCGAGGCGGAAAAGTGTAATGTTATCTATGGGATTCCCGTCTATCGTACATGTCCCGGTGAGACGGTGGCTCAGGGTGACGAAGCTAGCAATTGTCATGCTAATCGAACAGCTGTATTCTTCGTCTTTCTACCCGTTCCTCAAAGCTACTATCGCGGCGTGTTCGTTAATAAATGAACTGATTGCTCTGAGATCTAGCAGTGCTGGCGTTTCGTGTTTTCCTAGGCGGACTGGGATGAAGATTCGGTTGTCGGACTGTTGTCGGGTCGACTCCGCGATGAGCCGACCTCTGTTCCGTTTTCCGGCAACCCATGGCAGTTGCGAGTCAATATATTGTCTTTTCCGCAGACTGCGCATAATAAATTGGCGCTGTTACGGCACTGTCTGCAGTTATGGCCGCGTTGTTTACAATGCGTTATTCGGTCGATTGGGTACCAGAGGTAGCTGCTACTGCTGGGTTTTTCTTTTGAATCTTGGCTAATGTCTGTTCTATGGGAATAGCCTCCCCGCCGTCTCATTAGCTTTGATAGAGGGGTACACAAAATACGTATTGGTTTGCTCGGTTTTGAACGTTGTTCTGCCATTGACCGGCTGAGGTCGCGTCTCTTGATGGCTGACAGATAAAAATTTCGGAGTTTTGTCTAAAGCTCTCCCCAGGATGGGCAGTTCTTAGCGAAGTTATGGTACCATTGCAGAGCTTCTTCTCTGAATAATTCGGGTGCACCGCGGAGAAGCTGATTCTCGTGGAGGTCGTACACAACTCTCAGCTCCTCCACTCGTTCGAGGAAAGAATACACATCTTTTACTTCGAAATGGCATTTCCATGTACGGATCTGGTCGAAAAATATTAATTAAAATTAATTAACAAAAGAAAGCAATAAATTTTTGCTTTATTTAAATCTATGTAGGAAAAAATCGACATTATGATCGGCTGTGATTTATGTAACGAATAACAATTGTGACGTTGTAAAACATACAACGTACAAGTACATGCACATAGCTTATATTTACAGGTCATGTGCATGCATACTTTTAATTTATGTTAGATCGCGATCGCGTCGCAGGTAGCGAATCCCTCGCAGGCGGACCGAAGTGCACCGATGCACTTTTAAATAAGTATTGATACCCACGGTATGGGTATGTTTTAGCACGGAGCCGACGAACGACGCGACCGATACCCGACGGTAGTACGCGGACTACGACCGAGACCACGGCCGAGAGGTATCGTGAGCCAAGGACTGAGCCCAGGTCGTCTCACGATACCTGGCGTATCCGCTGCTGATGACAACAAGACGGGAGGTTAGGCGGCGTCCTAACCTCAACCGTCACACGTGCTCAGCAGACGACGACGGCTGAGATGGCGCACGGGTGCGCGCACGCCCGAACTGCGTGCTAGTAGTCGGGAGAGCCAGGGTGCTCCCCCACCTTACGCCCGTATACCGGGGAACGCGGCACCGACGGCGACGATCGTGCGGCACTAGGCGAGGTGCGCGGGAAGGGGGAATCACTCGAGCAGCGAGAGTGCTGCGCGCGCGAAGATGCTCGAGTGAGCGACCGTAGTGGGATAATGGGTGGGAGCGCGCGGAGCGAGGGGAGCGCGAGTAGAGTAGGAGTCGCGGTATACCTAATGTATACGGTATACCGCGGCATCTTAGAATGTATATATATAGATATAGACGGTGCGCGCACACCTATGTGTCGGTGTATATTCTTGTATATAGCGCGCACACATATATTATTTAATTAATTATTTTAATTAGTAGCTTAGTTAATTTTAGATGAAAATATATAGATCCGTCGGTAGAGTTTGGGGCGATTTATATTAGTTTTTAAAGTATGTATATAGTTGTAAATGGTGCTGATATAAATTAAATATTAATTATGTGTGAGTGTGTCGGGAGTAGTCAGTAGTAATTATATAGCCGGTAGGCACGGGGCGGCAGCACCGACTGGGTTACCGATATGGTAATTAAGTATTTGTAATGCGCGCCTTCCGAGTGCCAGTGGATGATTGGTTGTGTGATCGACCCAATAATGAACAGGTTGGTGGTGACGTAAACCACTATTATTGGGTAATCGGCCTTGACGGAAATAAGATCAAGGCTGACTACGCGTATCGATCACGCAATCAACCACCCTAATCAACGCCGGTAGATAAGGAGTAGAGTAAGATAGAGCAGGATAGCGATAAGGTGGGGAGGAAAATCCTTAATTTTGGGGATCAAGCCACGCCGCGAGCCGGATGAAGAAGCCGGTCTCGATGATTCGCTACCTGATCGTCCGACGAGGCAGTCGATTTTTGAGTTCGTTGAGTAGTATTGAGGCTGAGTAGCCATTTTTACGAGTTGAGTAGAGTTGAGTTAGAGTTGAGAAGCAGAGTCGAGCGGAGTTGTTTTGGAGTTGATAAATCCATTAGGCGAGTAATAGTTACGGTTAGCCCGACGGGCGGCCGAATTATATTAATATTATATTTTTATATATTTGCCGGACGGACGGAGTGGTGTGAGAGAGGGTGTGCACGTGTGTGTGAGTCGGTCGCGAGTCGCGTTCATTATTGTGTCGGTGCCGGAGTGTGTTATATCTTTTGATTAAAAGTTTGGAATAAATTACGAGAAGTTGATTATTGAATTCGGGAGTGTATTTATTTGATTTTTCCTTTACTCCAAAGCCGCCGGTTCCGAGGTGGTCAGCCGTCGGGATTCCCTCTGTGACGAGGAGTCGAGGTGAGGATTTGCCGGGTTGCCGAGTAGTTTGGTAAAGTAATTAGTTAAGTTATTTCATTTTTATTTAAATATCGCCAGGCGCCCAACTAAATATAAATCGGCGATATATAGCCATTTTCAACGTCGCTACGACGGAACCTCCGTCGGCCTTTAATTTAATTTAATTAGATTTTTCCCGACGAAAAGTAGCGTCGCAAAATGGCGCCCAACGTGGGGCAGTAATTGACGGCAGAGTAAAGAGTGTGTTTGAGTATCCGTCCGGCATTTTTGTGTAAAATCAACACCATTAATTAAGTGTTAAATTTTTTTTGGAGTAGTGGTAATTTATGGTAAATTTTTGTGTATACCTATTGCCAATTGGGCGGGCCCTCCTGTTTGTGTAAACCTCGTGCCAATTATACAATTTATTTGATTATTATTAAATATTATTAATAATTATATATTGATTGTATTTACATATATATCTGTTTTATATATATATATATTTATTTGTGTTTTCCGCCAGAATTGTATTTCTGTTTCAGTGATTGCTCAATTTATTATCGCCGGTATATACCGCCGGTACTCGTGAATTTTCGCCAAAACCGCCAGATTTATTTCTGTTTCAGGTGTTTTCAAAATACAACGAATTGCCGGTATTAACCGCCGGTAGTAGAGCAATTACGCCGGAACCGCCAATATTAACTGCCGATATTTGAACAAATTGCCAAACCGCCAGACTTTTATTCTGTTACAGGTTGCCAGTTTGTAAACTGCCAGTTATATAGTATATAGATATATTGTGCTTGAGAGTGTAAGCACGAGGTGATAATTTATTTTCAATTAATTTATTTTATTGATAATTAGTACCTCACGGCACGAGGTTTGTAGATAATAATTGTTGTGGTGGTGGTAGTAATAATTTGTGAATTTTGCCGTGTCGAATAACCCGTTTGAAGGATCCGGGTCGGTTTATTATAATTTTATAAATTTATTTAACCGTCGGATTACTAAATTAAAATGGCCGAACACGTCGAACAGATGCATATATTACTCGAGGGTACCGCCGGTAGAGAGAGACGTAATATGAAGCGGACGATCGCCAAAATGGCGGATGAACATGTCGGTCGAGAGTTAGCGTCACGACGGCTGTGTGCCGCCGGATCAAGCGCTGCGTTGCGGGACAGGTTATTGCGTGCCCGGTTGCGGGAAGCCGAACCGGATAATGATAATATTCCATGGTACGAGTGGGACGAAGACCATGCGGAAATACGTAAGGAGTCGGTAAGCGCAGGTGCTTACCGAGCAAAGGTGATGATAGCAGTCGATAATGCTGCCAAGCAAAGACGAAGGTGGAAGAAGAGCGTTGTCACTACAGATAAGGGAGTAGGTGACAGAGAGACGGTAACCTCTGAAGATGGTAGCTTAGCGGACAGTGAGGCGGATAGTGAATTTCGGCCATGCGGAACGGATAGAGAGAATGCTGTCGACAAGAGAGTTCCAACGTACACGACAGTCGCCACGCAGACTACCTGCACGTATTCTAACACGTATACGACGCAGTCTGGGTTAGGCTTGCCGATTACGTCGTCGATTCCGTTACCATCGTCTAGTTATGCGCCAGCGCCTCTCACAATTGCGCCGGAGTTGTGTAATTATATCCGCCAACATCCGACCGAATGGGATGCGTTACTGATACGAATGGGTGTATTTCCCGCTAGATCTGATCAGGTTCCGCCGGTAGAGAGTAGGAGTGATCGAGAAGCCGCATTGAGTCCGAATGGTCCCGGAAAGTCGTATAAGAAGAGGAGTATTATCCCCGCCGAATCCGATGCATTCATACCGTCAGGCCGATCCGACATTGAGTCTGGTAACTCTAGTGCGGAGGGAGCGAATCCAAAAAGGAGGAAGAGCACAAAACCGGCAAAGAAGACTGCGCAGTCGACGAGTAAACAGCCAAAAAGTATGGCGAACTCTACGAGATGCAGTACGGCGATCAAACCGATTGATTTGAAAGACGTGGAATCAGCGTTAAATCAATGCGATTTGCCGGATTGCCATGAGGACAGTCACAAGCAGAATGCTTCCGCCGGTAGTGTAGTGAGCAGTGGCTCAAAGAGACGAAAGCTCGCGCGGATTAATTCCAGCGAATCGAAGAATGATTCCGATGAAGGGTTCACGCGCGTGCAGTCTCGAAGAGAGAAGTCGTCCAGCCCAATCAGTCTGAAACCAGACGAGAGTCTTCGAAGCATGAAAGTGCTAAAGAGTTGGGGGCTGAGGTTTGCTGGTGATGAGAGAGAGATGCCCGACGAGTTCCTCAGTCAGTTGGATGATTGTAGGAAGAGCGCTGGTTTGACAGATGCACAATTGCTAGGTGCATTGCCGTGCATATTGAGCAAGGACGCCAGCCGGTGGTTTAGGTCGACGAAGACGCAAATAGCATCGTGGCGCGATTTTCGGCGTCAGTTCCGACACCAATTTATAGGTGAATTCGACCACGAGGATTTGCTGGACGAGTTGCGCCGACGAACGCAAGGAAAGGGAGAAAAGATTACGCGATATCTCTCTAACCTGCGAATAATCGTCGGACACTTTAAGAAACCACCGTCGGAGAAAGTGTTAGTAGAGACAGCGTATCGAAATCTTCTGCCGGAGTATAGGACTGCGATGGCAAGCAAGCTCGTAGAAGATTTCAAAGACCTGGAGTACTATGGGCGGAAGTGGGAACGCCAGCAGGAGTTGAACAGCCGGTATACCCCGCCACCGCCGGTTGAGAAGTCGAGAATCCCTGGGGCAGCATATAAGGGACGATCGACAAAGCCAAAGGTCGCCTCGCTGTGCGATGTAGACGTGGAGGAAGCCGCCGAAGTGAAAGTCGATAGAAAGGTTCCTGCAAGCAAAAAGGCGAAGCAAGCAGCAACAAAGGAGGTAGCGGAGAAGTCGAAACGTCAGAAGAAGGACGTTTTGTCGAGCGTGGCTGCGGAAGTGCAAGTAGCTCAGAAGCCGACTTACGCCGCAGTTGCAAATCGGGGCTTACCGACTAGATCGACGAATTCTGCTGCCAAGTGGGAGAGTAAGCCGTACGCCCGTCAGCAGAAGGTTGCATCGCCGAATGGACCGAGCAACGCAACTTTCCAGTCGAAGTCGCCAGGTCGTCGGGAATTTTATGGTCCCTGCTTTAACTGCCAGGTGGTAGGGCACAGAGCAGCGGAATGCCCGAACGCCAAGTGTTTTCTGTGTGCCAAGACGGGACATCGAGCGGCGCAATGCCCAGAGAAGGTGTTCAGACCGCAGTCGCCGTCACACAGATCGCAAGAGTCGTGTCAGATGTGCGGTAAACCAGGAGCGGTTTTCCGCAATTGTCCTGACTGTGCCGAAGTACGTGTCAAGTTGGGAAACTTGTTGGCTGGGGGACAGTAAGTCCGCTGATCCCCCAGCAGCACTCCTTAAATCTCGCCGGGAAGGTTAAATATAATCCGCCGGTGGAGAAGCAGGAGAATGCCGTAAGTGGTGAAGAGAGGCGAGTCGAGAATCACGTTACGCCGGAGGTAGACACGAAGCGGTTGAAGAAACGAGGTTTATGTTTCCTTCAGCCGGAAGCCGTGGATCATTCGCTAGGTGAAGCGGAATATTCGCGGAAAAGTCTACAAACGTTTCGTGAAAGGGTGAGGCAAAAGGAGAGCAAAGTCGCCACGCCAGTACCGCCCAATGAGGATCTCGAAGAAGAACGAGAATTCTCGAGGCTACACATAGTGCAACGCGCCGTAGAGATGCTCTCAGCCCCATCGCCGCTTGACTTGCCGGTCGAGAAGAAGGTAGATAGCATTCCGACGCCAAATCCAAGAAGTACGGGAGCGATTCCCAAGAGAACGCGGACGGAATTATATATTCCGCCGCCGAATGGTTAGGAGAAGCAAGAAGTCCGTCGAGATGACGAGAATATAGCAGCTACGTCGGCCGATAATAGGAATTTCCTAGAACTGAATCTCGGAGGAGAGAGTTACAGTGCTCTGTTTGATCCAGGAGCCATGATTTCGCTCGCTGGACCTAAAGTAACGGAGAGATTCAGAAGCCGGTTGGAACCATGTGAGACAGCAATTAAAAGCGTCACAGGAGCTGTTCGCCGAGTAATAGGAATCCTAAACATTAGTTTGGAAATAGACGGATACGCCGAAATAATTCCGCTCAAAGCCATGAATGTCCTAGACCATGATGTCATACTAGGCATGGATTTCTGCCGGATTTTCGACGTAGATACCCGCCTAGGTAGAGGAGAGTGGCGAGCCCGAGAAGGTAAATGGAGAACCTTCGCCGCCACAGCGGAAGACGAAGAAGCGACGATATATGCTGAATGCGCTGGCATCCAGGAGTTACGAGATGACCAACGAGAACGTGTTAGGCGTCTCGTAGAAGACATATTGCCGGAACCGTCGGATACTTTCGGCGCAACTGACCTAACCGAACATCACATTGATGTCGGAGATGCATCACCTATAATGCATAAGGTTCGCCGGTTGTCGCCGAGGATGTTGGAGATTGCGCGAGACGAGGTAAATAAGATGTTGCGTAGTGATATTATTGAGAGGTCAGCTAGTGATTGGAGCAGTGCGCCGGTGATGGTTAAGAAACCTGATGGATCGATACGGTTTGCATCGATTACCGTGATCTCAATAAGGTGACTAAAAAGGACGGATATCCGATGGCTACGATGGATTCCATTCTTGATAAGATGAGAAGGGCAAAGTGCATTACGAAAATCGACCTGAAGCAGGCGTATTTTCAGATAATGATGGAAGCAACCAGCCGGAAGTATACCGCCTTTGCCGTGCCAGGATCAGAACAATATCAGTTCAAGAGAATGCCGTTCGGTCTTACAAATGCGCCGAAAACGTTCCAACGTCTAGTAGATGCGTTATTCGGGCCAGAGTATGAGCCGTATATCTTCTGTTACTTAGATGATATAATTATAGTAACAGAGGATTTTGACGAGCATCTGAAGTGGCTGGAGTTAGTGTTGAGGAAGCTCGTGGATGCTGGTTTGATGGTTAACCGGGATAAGTGCGAGTTTTGCTGTTCCAGTGTAACGTATTTAGGTTTTATCCTGGATAGCCAAGGATTGCGCCCTGATCCAGAGAAAGTTTTGCCGGTTGTAGAATACCCAGAGCCCCGCAATGTTAGAGAATTGCGCCGGTTCCTGGGAATGGTCGGGTGGTACGCCAGGTTCATTGAAAAGGACTCTGAGCTGAAGGTACCTTTGGTAAAACTTCTCCGTAAAAGCCAAGAGTGGACGTGGGGAGATGAGCAACAAGAGGCTTTCGACGCTCTGAAGAAAGCTTTAACCCAGGCGCCAGTGCTCGCGAGGCCGGACTTTAGTAAACCGTTTACTATCCAGTGCGACGCCAGTAATTTCGCCTTGGGAGCCGTCCTCACGCAGGAGAAGGATGATGGAGAGCATCCGATCGTATATATCAGCCGAGTACTGACGCCGGCTGAGAAAAACTATACAACGTCGGAGAAGGAGTGTCTCGCCATGTTGTGGGCGATTAAGAAGTTGCGTCCATACATCGAAGGTTACACCTTCACGGTCATTACCGACCATAGTGCCCTTCGATGGCTGCAGAATCTCAAGGACCCAACTGGCCGTCTTGCCAGATGGGCCTTGGAGATGCAGCAATGGGACTTCAAGGTGGTACATAGGAAGGGAGCTATGAACCACGTCCCAGACGCCTTATCCAGGATGTTTCCGTCGGAGGAAGATGTAGCCGCGTTTGAAGAGATAGCGGACCAATGGTATCTTAAGATGCTGAAGGAAGTGCCAGAACGTCCAGCTAAGTTCAACGGTTGGAAGGTAGAGAACGGTTTATTGTATCGCCACAGGTACGACCCATTACTCGATCCAATAACTACGCCGGAAGAAGGTTGGAGGCTAGTTGTGCCAGCAGATCATCGTCAACAAGTGTTACAAGAGTCGCACTGTGTCACGTCTGCTGGGCACTTAGGGATCGAGAAGACGTACGACAAACTGGCCAGAGACTATTATTGGAAGGGCATGTGGTACGACACCCATGACTTCGTACGTAGTTGCCAGACCTGCCAGCAATATAAGGTATCGCAGACAGGACCCGTCGGATTAATGGGAAGCCGGATCGTAGAGAGACCATGGGCAGTGGTAGCCGCTGATCTCATGGAATTTCCACCAAGCAAGAGCCAGTGTCGATACTTGGTGGTATTCCAAGATCTCTTCACCAGATGGATTGAGGTGAAACCTCTAAGGTCAGCAGATGGAAGGTCGGTTGCGAGGGCGTTCGAGGAATTGGTGTTATTCCGTTGGGAGACGCCAGATTACTTTCTCTCGGATAATGGCCGGGAATTCGACAATAAGTTGTTGAAAGCTACCTTGGCGGAGTACGGAGTTAAGCACGTCACGACGCCTCCGTACTTTCCCCAGGCTAATCCGGTCGAGAGAAGTAATAGAACTCTGAAGGCGATGATAGCAGCATTTGTCGGTGGAGACCATCGGAATTGGGACGTGCACGTGCACGAATTTCGCCATGCCGTGAACACCGCCGTACAATCCTCCACTAAGGTGTCACCTGCCTTCTTAAATTTCGGCAGACACCCTAAGCCAGTGAAAAGCTTGAGGAGAGGAGTAGAAGGTCATAGACCAGTTGTTAAAATTCCGCCGGAGGTATGGGAAGAGCGGATGAAACGTCTAGATGCCCTGCGAGATTTGGTAGCTCGACACATCGATCAAGCACGTGCCAAGCAGGAGAAACAGTATAATAAGGGACGTAAAGATGTTAGTTTCACCGTCGGAGATTTAGTACTTAGAAAAGTACATACGTTATCTAACGCCGCGAATAAATATTCCGCCAAACTTGCGCCGAAATATGAAGGGCCGTTCGATATCGTAAAAGTGTTGTCCCCTACAGTGTACGTGTTGGGTAGTGGTGAAGGAAACAGTCGGAAAATTGCGAAATCGCATGTCACCGAATTAAAACGTTTTATCCAACCCCGCAGATGTGTGTCACAAAGGAAGACAGGAGAATAATTCCCCGCCGGTGGTAGAGTAGAGGAATAGGGTAGGCCCTACGGCAAAAGTACCCGTCAGGGAGCCCTAAGAAGAGTAGAAGAAGAGAAAGAAGAAGAAGACACCGCCGGTAGTTGGGAGGAAGAAGAAAGATGTACATAATAGGGTTAAGATGTAGTATATAAGAAGAAAACCGTCGGTAGTAGAGGAGAATGCGCCGGAAGAGAGAGGGAATAGGTATAATAATATAATTTTTTCTTATTAATTATTCTATTTTCTATTTTTATTATTTATTTTTATTATTTAATGGTGGTGGTTATTGATAAATAAATAAAAATTTAAAATGTGCAATTCGGTCCGACGCCCGTGCGAGGGAAGAAGTAGTATCGCGAACGAAACGTTGTTAGGAGAATAGTAGTAGTTGTAAGAGTTATTTTAAATTATATAATATATAATTGAGGGTGAATAACTTTTGTTTAGTGAGTAGAAGTAATTGAAGTAAGAGGTTGTAGTAAACCGAAGGACACCGGGGGTGTTTCGGTTTAGGAGGGGGCTGTTTGTGACGTTGTAAAACATACAACGTACAAGTATATGCGCATGGCTTGTATTTACAAGTCATGTGCATGCATCCATTTAATTTATGTTAGATCGCGATCGCGTCGCAGGTAGCGAATCCCTCGCAGGCGGACCGAAGTGCACCGATGCACTTTTAAATAAGTATTGATACCCACGGTATGGGTATGTTTTAGCACGGAGCCGACGAACGACGCGACCGATACCCGACGGTAGTACGCGGACTACGACCGAGACCACGGCCGAGAGGTATCGTGAGCCAAGGACTGAGCCCAGGTCGTCTCACGATACCTGGCGTATCCGCTGCTGATGACAACAAGACGGGAGGTTAGGCGGCGTCCTAACCTCAACCGTCACACGTGCTCAGCAGACGACGACGGCTGAGATGGCGCACGGGTGCGCGCACGCCCGAACTGCGTGCTAGTAGTCGGGAGAGCCAGGGTGCTCCCCCACCTTACGCCCGTATACCGGGGAACGCGGCACCGACGGCGACGATCGTGCGGCACTAGGCGAGGTGCGCGGGAAGGGGGAATCACTCGAGCAGCGAGAGTGTTGCGCGCGCGAAGATGCTCGAGTGAGCGACCGTAGTGGGATAATGGGTGGGAGCGCGCGGAGCGAGGGGAGCGCGAGTAGAGTAGGAGTCGCGGTATACCTAATGTATACGGTATACCGCGGCATCTTAGAATGTATATATATAGATATAGACGGTGCGCGCACACCTATGTGTCGGTGTATATTCTTGTATATAGCGCGCACACATATATTATTTAATTAATTATTTTAATTAGTAGCTTAGTTAATTTTAGATGAAAATATATAGATCCGTCGGTAGAGTTTGGGGCGATTTATATTAGTTTTTAAAGTATGTATATAGTTGTAAATGGTGCTGATATAAATTAAATATTAATTATGTGTGAGTGTGTCGGGAGTAGTCAGTAGTAATTATATAGCCGGTAGGCACGGGGCGGCAGCACCGACTGGGTTACCGATATGGTAATTAAGTATTTGTAATGCGCGCCTTCCGAGTGCCAGTGGATGATTGGTTGTGTGATCGACCCAATAATGAACAGGTTGGTGGTGACGTAAACCACTATTATTGGGTAATCGGCCTTGACGGAAATAAGATCAAGGCTGACTACGCGTATCGATCACGCAATCAACCACCCTAATCAACGCCGGTAGATAAGGAGTAGAGTAAGATAGAGCAGGATAGCGATAGGGTGGGGAGGAAAATCCTTAATTTTGGGGATCAAGCCACGCCGCGAGCCGGATGAAGAAGCCGGTCTCGATGATTCGCTACCTGATCGTCCGACGAGGCAGTCGATTTTGAGTTCGTTGAGTAGTATTGAGGCTGAGTAGCCATTTTTACGAGTTGAGTAGAGTTGAGTTAGAGTTGAGAAGCAGAGTCGAGCGGAGTTGTTTTGGAGTTGATAAATCCATTAGGCGAGTAATAGTTACGGTTAGCCCGACGGGCGGCCGAATTATATTAATATTATATTTTTATATATTTGCCGGACGGACGGAGTGGTGTGAGAGAGGGTGTGCACGTGTGTGTGAGTCGGTCGCGAGTCGCGTTCATTATTGTGTCGGTGCCGGAGTGTGTTATATCTTTTGATTAAAAGTTTGGAATAAATTACGAGAAGTTGATTATTGAATTCGGGAGTGTATTTATTTGATTTTTCCTTTACTCCAAAGCCGCCGGTTCCGAGGTGGTCAGCCGTCGGGATTCCCTCTGTGACGAGGAGTCGAGGTGAGGATTTCCCGGGTTGCCGAGTAGTTTGGTAAAGTAATTAGTTAAGTTATTTCATTTTTATTTAAATATCGCCAGGCGCCCAACTAAATATAAATCGGCGATATATAGCCATTTTCAACGTCGCTACGACGGAACCTCCGTCGGCCTTTAATTTAATTTAATTAGATTTTTCCCGACGAAAAGTAGCGTCGCACAATTACGATACCTGGCGTATCCGCTGCTGATGACAACAAGACGGGAGGTTAGGCGGCGTCCTAACCTCAACCGTCACACGTGCTCAGCAGACGACGACGGCTGAGATGGCGCACGGGTGCGCGCACGCCCGAACTGCGTGCTAGTAGTCGGGAGAGCCAGGGTGCTCCCCCACCTTACGCCCGTATACCGGGGAACGCGGCACCGACGGCGACGATCGTGCGGCACTAGGCGAGGTGCGCGGGAAGGGGGAATCACTCGAGCAGCGAGAGTGTTGCGCGCGCGAAGATGCTCGAGTGAGCGACCGTAGTGGGATAATGGGTGGGAGCGCGCGGAGCGAGGGGAGCGCGAGTAGAGTAGGAGTCGCGGTATACCTAATGTATACGGTATACCGCGGCATCTTAGAATGTATATATATAGATATAGACGGTGCGCGCACACCTATGTGTCGGTGTATATTCTTGTATATAGCGCGCACACATATATTATTTAATTAATTATTTTAATTAGTAGCTTAGTTAATTTTAGATGAAAATATATAGATCCGTCGGTAGAGTTTGGGGCGATTTATATTAGTTTTTAAAGTATGTATATAGTTGTAAATGGTGCTGATATAAATTAAATATTAATTATGTGTGAGTGTGTCGGGAGTAGTCAGTAGTAATTATATAGCCGGTAGGCACGGGGCGGCAGCACCGACTGGGTTACCGATATGGTAATTAAGTATTTGTAATGCGCGCCTTCCGAGTGCCAGTGGATGATTGGTTGTGTGATCGACCCAATAATGAACAGGTTGGTGGTGACGTAAACCACTATTATTGGGTAATCGGCCTTGACGGAAATAAGATCAAGGCTGACTACGCGTATCGATCACGCAATCAACCACCCTAATCAACGCCGGTAGATAAGGAGTAGAGTAAGATAGAGCAGGATAGCGATAGGGTGGGGAGGAAAATCCTTAATTTTGGGGATCAAGCCACGCCGCGAGCCGGATGAAGAAGCCGGTCTCGATGATTCGCTACCTGATCGTCCGACGAGGCAGTCGATTTTTGAGTTCGTTGAGTAGTATTGAGGCTGAGTAGCCATTTTTACGAGTTGAGTAGAGTTGAGTTAGAGTTGAGAAGCAGAGTCGAGCGGAGTTGTTTTGGAGTTGATAAATCCATTAGGCGAGTAATAGTTACGGTTAGCCCGACGGGCGGCCGAATTATATTAATATTATATTTTTATATATTTGCCGGACGGACGGAGTGGTGTGAGAGAGGGTGTGCACGTGTGTGTGAGTCGGTCGCGAGTCGCGTTCATTATTGTGTCGGTGCCGGAGTGTGTTATATCTTTTGATTAAAAGTTTGGAATAAATTACGAGAAGTTGATTATTGAATTCGGGAGTGTATTTATTTGATTTTTCCTTTACTCCAAAGCCGCCGGTTCCGAGGTGGTCAGCCGTCGGGATTCCCTCTGTGACGAGGAGTCGAGGTGAGGATTTCCCGGGTTGCCGAGTAGTTTGGTAAAGTAATTAGTTAAGTTATTTCATTTTTATTTAAATATCGCCAGGCGCCCAACTAAATATAAATCGGCGATATATAGCCATTTTCAACGTCGCTACGACGGAACCTCCGTCGGCCTTTAATTTAATTTAATTAGATTTTTCCCGACGAAAAGTAGCGTCGCACAATTACGAAAATGGAAAAAATAATTTACCCGTTTAGGTCTTAATATAGGTTAAAAAATGTATTGATTTTTTGGCATAACTATATAATTAATTTTTCTTTCTTCCGTAATTTTGGATCAAATCAAAATATTTAGGCTTTTTTAAATGTAATCTATTAGATCGCAGCTTTATTTTAAACCTAAATTTGAGAACATATCTTTATTTATTTTAAAGTTATAAGCAACTGAACTAAACAATTGTTGTTGTGAAATTTTTGTTATTTGCTTACAAATTCCGTAAAAAGGGAGCATTGGCATCTGTAACTCTGGCTTTCTTCATATGTTTATAGTAGTAATCATATCCTAGAGTTTGGTAAAGATTCGTTTCTCGGAAGCCTGACGCTCTCCTTGTTTATTCTCATACTATTTCCATCTTTCAAAACAACATCAATCGGTTAAAATCACATTTCTTATCACTTTAATCATTAATCTCCTCATATCATTTAGACGCCGTTATTGCGATTACCGAAACTTTCCTTACAGATATTGATTCCGATAACATTATACGGTTACCTGGTTATGTGATTCATAGATTGGATTGAATATTGAGTGTTCGCCCTGTCGGACTCGGTCTTTGCAAACACACCAGAGTATCTGATTCTTAACATCTTTAAATCGACGTTCTTCTTACTTCTGTAAGTTATTTATAGTCGATTTTCTGCAGCCTATTCGTCTAAATTATTTGAATCTCTCGAAATTTCTCCCCTTAAGCAAACATGTGGTCGTCACCGACGACGGTGCGGCTATGTTAAGATCTAATTTTAATGTTTTAAATATTATCTTGATCCATTCTGATCCTACACATCATGCTTATTCATCATCTCACACTTCTCATCCATGGCTTTACTTCCTTATAGTGCGCAATCATCCACCTCTGCTAGTCTGCATTAAATCCGACGAGGCCTTCGCCGCAGGTCAGGAGTCCACTTCTCTATTTCTTGATTTAAGCATACCACTAGCTCCACATAAGAGAATTTGGACGCGCGACCTGACAAAGATCAAATTTTAATAAGCTCACTTCTTCATCTCCTTCTATTCCACCTGGCCGACCTCACCATTCTGACATCCTCCATTCCTCATCATTTCAGATTCACTATCTTCCGAAAGAATTATCACATTTCACCAAGTCAATCAAAAACACATTCGCAAACCTTGGATCACCCTGGCTATAAGAAATACCATAAAAAGTCGTATCCTTATAAAAGGTCTGCCACTGACTCGACTCTGACTAAGTTAAATACAAGTCACTCGTAAGCTAGTTTCTAAGTCACTAGAACCTCTCGAATTCAACTATCTCGATGGTAAGTTGTCCAGCACAATAAGCTCTTCCGAAATGTGGAAAGGAGCTCAGGAACATGAGTTATCTACATATCATAAACCTTCACCTTTCTACTATTTTACTGTTAATCAATTTAACGCTCATTTCACTTTCGTTAACGATTTTAGCTGGTAAATGTATGAGTACTCAGTTGTTGCCATCAATTGACATGAGGGCCTGCAAACGAAACATTGCAGTGATAGTAGTACCAGTTGCAGCACTAGATGAATAAGAATAACAATAACGTAAGAAAGAAGTTATTCTGACATTGTTAGTTTGTTTTCGTTACATGTATTTGTGAATAATGTTAGAGGCAGTTCGTTTCAGCAAAGTGAATGATTGCCACACGCCCGGTTTGTTGTTGAAATGGAGACAAATCTTTACTACCAACGCTTTGGATATGAAGAAAGAGAAATCAGAGGAGTGATTCGACAACCACCAGCTAATATAGATATTTCTGCATTGTTAGAAAATTATATGAGATCCGCATGGCTATCTTGTGACTGACCGTTAATTCGGAACAATTCAACCACGATCCTCTTTGGCGAACATTGTGACCAATACAAAATTTCCTCGTCGTTAATTTGTGGGAGTATATATATATATAAATATATATATATATATATATATATATATATATATATATGGGTGGTTCTCTGTGACATCGAAGATGAAAAAAATAAATATTGCTATAACTGTGGGAATATGTTTTAGAGGTATCCAGTAGTTCTCCTGAATTTTTTCAGATTTTTTCTGGGCCATTATTTTAAGTTACAGAGAGTCAAAGTTGACATTTTAGCACTTTTTTGCATTATATGCCCATTTTCATGAATTTTTAGCTCCCAGGGGATGCATTTTTCACTAAAAACATAAGTATGACTTTTTTTGTAAAATTTTCCGAACTTTTCATTAAAAATACTTTTAAAGACATAAATGTATGCTGTCACACTCTTGTAAGCCATTTAAACCTTAAATAGTGAAAATCAGCAATTCTGCTCCGGACTCTGGTAACCTAATACTGTCTAAAAGATGTCTTTTTATAGTCAGAAACTGCCTAAAAATTTCCAGAGTGGGTCTAAATTATTAAGATCACTTATGGTCAAAATATCCGGGAAAAGTGCCCGAAATATTAATAGAAATGTATATTTGTTGCCTTATAACGATGAATCTAGTAGCATGATCATTGGAAAAAAATTTATGCACTTACCTTGGAATGGTAGAAAAGTATCTCCACTTGTTTCAGTATCCATCTAATCCCCTGAAAGCTGCTAAAAATACAAATATTATTATAAAATTATAAAAAATTATTTTTTAAACATTTATAATGCTGGATTTTTAGTTTTACATCCCTTACAAGAATTATAATACTAATCTGAAGGATTACTATAAATATATAAACATCATTATTACAATAACTGAATATACGTCTTTAATACAAAAGATATATAAATAAATCGGATATATAATTATAATGAATAATTTGATAACGTGACAGTGACAAATTTGTGAAATCTAAACAATGTATTGCTGAATAATAATAATAATAATGTTGATACTTTTATAGTAATCCTTCAGATTAGTATTATACTTCTTGTAAGGGATGTAAAACTAAAAATCCAGCATTATAAATGTTTAAAAAATAATTTTTTATAATTTTATAATAATATTTGTATTTTTAGCAGCTTACAGGGGATTAGATGAATACTGAAACAAGTGGAGATACTTTTCTACCATTCCAAGGTAAGTGCATAAATTTTTTTGCAATGATCATGCTACTAGATTCATCGTTATAAGGCAACAAATATACATTTCTATTAATATTTCGGGCACTTTTCCCGGATATTTTGACCATAAGTGATCTTAATAATTTAGACCCACTCTGGAAATTTTTAGGCAGTTTCTGACTATAAAAAGACATCTTTTAGACAGTATTAGGTTACCAGAGTCCGGAGCAGAATTGCTGATTTTCACTATTTAAGGTTTAAATGGCTTACAAGAGTGTGACAGCATACATTTATGTCTTTAAAAGTATTTTTAATGAAAAGTTCGGAAAATTTTACAAAAAAAGTCATACTTATGTTTTTAGTGAAAAATGCATCCCCTGGGAGCTAAAAATTCATGAAAATGGGCATATAATGCAAAAAAGTGCTAAAATGTCAACTTTGACTCTCTGTAACTTAAAATAATGGCCCAGAAAAAATCTGAAAAAATTCAGGAGAACTACTGGATACTTCTAAAACATATTCCCACAGTTATAGCAATATTTATTTTTTTTCATCTTCGATGTCACAGAGAACCACCCATATATATATATATATATAATATATATAATATATATATATAATGCCGTATAAAATGCTAATGATTTCAATATTAATGAACTACTATTGGTTAATTGTGCTATTGTTAGAGGTGTAGCGGGTCACGGATCAGTGCGTTTAACCGAAAAACATCATGAGCATAAATTGAGCATAAAGTCCATATTGACAATTATCAATAATAATAATCATGTTGATACTTTTATAGTAATCCTTCAGATTAGTATTATACTTCTTGTAAGGGATGTAAAACTAAAAATCCAGCATTATAAATGTTTAAAAATAATTTTTTATAATTTTATAATAATATTTGTATTTTTAGCAGCTTACAGGGGATTAGATGAATACTGAAACAAGTGGAGATACTTTTCTACCATTCCAAGGTAAGTGCATAAATTTTTTTGCAATGATCATGCTACTAGATTCATCGTTATAAGGCAACAAATATACATTTCTATTAATATTTCGGGCACTTTTCCCGGATATTTTGACCATAAGTGATCTTAATAATTTAGACCCACTCTGGAAATTTTTAGGCAGTTTCTGACTATAAAAAGACATCTTTTAGACAGTATTAGGTTACCAGAGTCCGGAGCAGAATTGCTGATTTTCACTATTTAAGGTTTAAATGGCTTACAAGAGTGTGACAGCATACATTTATGTCTTTAAAAGTATTTTTAATGAAAAGTTCGGAAAATTTTACAAAAAAAGTCATACTTATGTTTTTAGTGAAAAATGCATCCCCTGGGAGCTAAAAATTCATGAAAATGGGCATATAATGCAAAAAAGTGCTAAAATGTCAACTTTGACTCTCTGTAACTTAAAATAATGGCCCAGAAAAAATCTGAAAAAATTCAGGAGAACTACTGGATACTTCTAAAACATATTCCCACAGTTATAGCAATATTTATTTTTTTTCATCTTCGATGTCACAGAGAACCACCCATATATATATATATATAATATAATATATATAATATATATATATATAATGCCGTATAAAATGCTAATGATTTCAATATTAATGAACTACTATTGGTTAATTGTGCTATTGTTAGAGGTGTAGCGGGTCACGGATCAGTGCGTTTAACCGAAAAACATCATGAGCATAAATTGAGCATAAAGTCCATATTGACAATTATCAATAATAATAATCATTTGTGCCACCAAGAAGTTTGGTTGCTGCCTACCCATACGCTGTCAGAGGCTATATCGACACCTCGTACGAAGAAAAGCACAATTTCATAATGTTATTTTGTAACGTTATTTTGAATAGGGAATCTGAGTTATGCTTTTCTCCGTACGAGGCATCGCTTTATGTACGGGAAAACTTTATAAATATCGGAATTTAATACGTTTGAAAAGAAATGCCGCCACAGAGCTTCTGAATTTGAACAAGTTCAAATACCCATTGAAGGGTGTAGTCATGCGAAAATCCGAAAGTTCCAAGATTTCTTTGCTACTCGCTAGTGGTCTACAATTTTTTATTATTCGCGCGAGGTACCCCACCAATATACCATGGTTCAAGATATGTTGACGAGGTAACACACATACTGCAAATAATGTTTTCCAGATAGACATTTGGTCGTAGGTTTCCTGTGGGTCAACCGAAAATTTACATTGGCCAGAAAGAATGTACACAGTTGATGGGACCACTTCACGATATTTCTCAAGTTAATGGTGCCATATTTTACCGCCACAAAATTTATATCACCCCTTACTTCGAGTAAAAATTTACAGAAAATTGATATTTCCTCTGTGTAGGATGTGCTGTGGGTGAAGTGACTGCTCCCATGGAGATCCGAAGGATCGTATGCTGTATCGAACGTAGGTTTATGAGGAAATAAAATCAGCTGTTACTCTATGGTACATCTTTAAAGCTGTCTATGAAATGTGGTAGTATGAAATGACGAAATACATTCAGGATGAAAAGAGTGGTATTTTTTTGAATATGTTAATGAGTTTTTCACTCAAAAAAACTGCTACATCAGGATACCCGCCGAAGAGGAGGTTAAGGTAGTTTCGGTATCACTGGCAATAGGAAACGTCGAACTTGCAGGTTTTATAACAGCACAAGCGCGAATCACACTGCTTGATTATTCACTTGATTTACCTGGAGTTCTATATTACGATACAGATTCAGAATTTTATGTTGACAAATATGGTGAAATAAAATTACCATTGGTACGTCACTTGGTAGCGTTACCGATGAACTGAGTGGTAAAGACCCAGATATTTATATAACAACATTTTTCATCAAGCGGCCCCAATATTACGCTTACAAGTGCAGAAAACGAAA
The DNA here is from genome assembly GCA_026168455.1 of Theocolax elegans. Taxonomy (NCBI): domain Eukaryota; kingdom Metazoa; phylum Arthropoda; class Insecta; order Hymenoptera; family Cerocephalidae; genus Theocolax; species Theocolax elegans. The sequence continues at coordinate 17,565,862 of CM047429.1, read as the reverse complement.
TGGTGAAGAGAAGTGTATGTGTAAGGTAAAAGGTTTTCGACTTTATTATAATAACAGTCAGGTAATTAATTTTTCTGCGATTCGTGAAATGATATTCTGACCAGAGACGAGAAAGCGGTGAACAGCTGTACGGAGAACTATATACATATATTTCACGACTATAGTCACATGTTCCACCGTTTTCCACTTCCAAAGACGTTACGTTGGAAGTGGAAGAATTTACTTGGACGTTTTAATATATAAGAGAACTGTCATAGTCAATGAGTTACAGTAAAATTAGCTCTTCAACTAGGTATATAGTTTCACGATTTGTATGATTCTCTATAAAATAAATACGTACGTATCATTTAATCATATTTTCATCATTCATATCAGTTATTCATATTTTGTAAATTAAAAATGTAAATTTTATGTAATATTTTAATATGAATTTGGAAAATCTCAATAAAACAACTAATGGTGGTTATGTACCTGCACCGTCGTATAGGTGCGTCGTACCAAAAATTAATCTAGTACGACTGATATTCGTAAATAAAATCAAACACAAAAATGAGGTGTAAGAATAGAAGTGTACATTATTTCGTATATGCAAGCATGTACAAATGATCTCGACGTGTAAGGTTCGGGAGCTCGGACAAGACTGTCTTCCGTTGTATCCTTAAGGAGTTCGCTGCGACCCTTTACCATTTTCACATCTGGGACACAATAAACGAAGTATGTGCATTTTACAATCGTAGGTTTTTCCCGAGACATTAGGAGCCGGAACACATATGGTACGGCATAGCCTCGTTGATGGGTTCGCAAGTAGGTATGCTAGAATTCGGGTGCAATAAAAACAAAAGGTACTGCTCGATAGATCGACCAGTATAACATTCGCATAGAAAATATTAGTCATTAAGCACGGTAACGTTAGAAGTAACAATGGATTTTATAAATATACAACTTACGTAGAAAATTTCGATATTAGGCTACAAGCATTAAATTATTCTTACAGTACATTATAGCATGTAATAAACATTATATACTTTTAAATGTACAGTCGATGTTGTTCAAATAATAATAAGCGTTAATTACACAAACGTATTGATAGAATACAACTTATTGTTATTTTGGACTTAGCGAGAGAAGTAATAATAATTCACGTAGATATGAGTAAATCACAGGCGCGATTGTTCATACTGCCCCCCTTGAGAGAGTAGCGATCAACATAGTTTTCTTAGTACAAAACCTTTTCTATGTAGTTTAACCGTGATTATCAAATTATATTAGTAGTTCGTCGATTCTACCTATACTCCATTCCATAGGTGGAATATTGTCTTCTTTGATTAGAATTCGTTGTCCTTTTTCCAATTTCACTTCTTTATTTTTAAATTTATATTCCATATTCAATTCGCTTAAATATTCTTTGTGCCATCGAGTCCAAAAATCTTGCTTAATTTTCGAAATAGTTTCCCACGCATTAAGTCGATTATTTGGAAGTTTGCTATAGTTTTGTTCTGGTAGGCCTTTCAAAGAGTCATCGATTAAAAAATGACCTAGCGTAAGTGCATTTAAATCATTGATGTCAGTTGACATAGGCGTTAAAGGTCGTGAGTTCAAGATAGCTTCAATTTCAGTGACAAACGTATAAAATTCTACAAATGTATATCGTTTATCGTACGCTACTCGCATAAAATGATGTTTAAATTACTTTACAGTAACTTCCCATAATCCGCCAAAGTTGGGTGCATAGGGAGGAATAAAATGCCATTTTATTTCGCGTTTATTCTTGAAAGATTCTAATTCCCTTTTAAATTCGTTGGATTTAAATAATTCGTATAATTTATTTAATTCTAAATGCGCGCCTCGAAAGTTTGTTGCATTATCGGAATAGATGTGTTCTGGTAGACCTCGTCGTGATACAAAACGATTTCAGGCAGCTAGGAACGCGCTCGTAGACAAATCTTCAACGATCTCGATGTGAACAGCCTTGACTGTCATGCAGATAAATATAGCGACGTAACATTTTATGAATTTTGTATTTCGATATTTTTTCTCTTTTATAAAGAATGGTCCACCGTAGTCTACACCTACGTGATTAAAGGGACGTGATTGACGTATTCTCATACTAGGAAGATTTCCTATTTTATAAGTGTTTAAATTTGGCTTGCAACGATAACAAACAATGCAACTTCGTATATATTTTCTTATTTGATTTTTTCCGTTAATTATCCAATACTTTTCTCGTATCGAGTACAATGTATTTCGAATTCCCGTGTGAAAATTGTTAATATGATAATTTTTGATTATTAGATCGGTAAAATGACTATTTTGAGGCAATATTATCGGATGTCGTTTTGAAAAGAAAATCAATGCTTTTCTGATTCATCCGCCGACGCGCAGAATGCCGTGTTTGTCGATAAAAGGATCTAAAGAAGCTAAAAAATTATTATCTTTAATCAGTTTTTTATTTTCGAGACAATGTAATTCATTGGCAAATGACGTTTTTTGTATCAATCGAATTATTGAGTTCTCAGCTCGATTTAATTCGGTTAAATCGATTGTCAATTCTGGTTTACGATTAATCTTTTTGACTTTAAATAATAAAGCAAAAATTCGTTTCAATTTTGTTAGTGACGATTGATTTTCTATGATTTTTAATAAATGTTTCATATCTGAATCAATTAAAAAACATTGAATCCTTTTAAGTTCCGATTGATCAGTTACGCCGGGGATCGTCGACTTAGGCCAAAGAGTTTTTGATTCTACTAACCACTTGGGTCCGTATATCCACAATGAATTTTCTAAAAAATCGTGTGGTAGCTGACCTCTAGATAAAGCGTCCGCGGGATTATCGGAAGATTTGATGTGATGCCAATCTTTAGAGTTCGTTTTTAGTTGAATGTCGGCCGCGCGATTAGCTACGAATGTTTTTAATAAATTTGGGGTTGTATTAATCCAATTAAGCATAATACTCGAACTGACCAAAAGTAAGTATGATTAATGACGATTTTTATTGAATTTTTTACTTGTTCGTATAAGTTGGCAAGGAGTTGAGCACCGCTCAACTCCAAGCGCGGCAATGTTCTAGTTTTTATGGGAGCTACTCGCGACTTTGAGCATAACAAGAGCGTTCTATATATACCGTCGAACTGTTCTACTCTTAGATAAATACAAGCTCCGTAGCCCTTTTCGCTCGCGTCACAGAATCCGTGTAGTTCGACTGTTTTAGACGCATGATTGAAAATTGATCTATCGAACGTACCGTTTTCTATAGGGTTTAATTGCGTACAAAAATTGTTCCACGCGTAGTGAATGTCGGGAGATACAGTTTCGTCCCACTCGGTATTCGATTTCCAAATTTCTTGCATGATTTTCTTCGCATATAAAATGATGGGACCAAGAAGCCCGAGAGGATCAAATATTTTAGCAATTTCTGACAGTATTTTTCGTTTCGGTAAATTTTTGTCGACGTATATGTATTTAATTTGATAAACAAACATATCAGTTTTAGCTTTTCAGTAAACACCGAGAGTTTTTAGCGAGTTATCTTTATTGAAATCAAAGTTAGCATCGAGATCTATCTTTTTTATTCCTTCTAATATATCCGGATGATTGGATGCCCATTGACGCATATTTATACCTGCCGTTTTCAAAATATTTGTCATTTGTTTGCACAATTCTTTAGCTTCGCGTTTTGAGTTTGTACCGGTCAACATGTTATCAACATACATGTCGTTTTTGAGTACGTTCGCGGCTAGTGGAAATCGACTTTGTTCGTCCTCTGCTAATTTATGTAAACATTTTATAGCTAGATAAGGAGCGGAAGATACACCGAATGTTATAGTATTAAGGGTGAATTCGTTAATCGTATTGTCATGAAACCAAAAAATCTTTTCATATTTTTTGTCCTCGTTTCGTACAAGAAATTGTCGGTACATTTTACAATATCTGCGATTACGACGTATATAGGTATTCTAAATTGTAAAAGAAGTGTAAACAAATCGTCTTGGAGCGTTGGACCGACCAACAAATTATCGTTTAGAGAAACTGCTTAGTTGATTTTGCAGACGCATCGAAAACAACTCTCAATTTAGTTGTGTTGCTAGTTTCTTTCAGAACGGCGTGATGTGGAAGGTAAAAATTGTTCGCATTTGTTTCGTTAGATAAAGACATATGTTTTAACGAGATATACTCGTTTATGACTTTCGAATATTTGTTTTTCAATTTATGATCTTTTTCGAATCGTTTTTGTAAATATGTGAAGCATTTTAGAGCGAATTGTTTTGATTCGCCCAATTTTTTGGATGCTTCTTTAAATGGTAGCGCAACTACGTATCGCCCCTCTTCGTTGCGTTGCACATTGCTTTTAAAATGATTTTCGCAATATAATTCGTCGATCGAAAGTGCCCTTTTCGCATTTGGAACTTCTTCGATGTTCCAGAACTTTTCTAGATCGAATTGAACGTTTGTCATCACACATCGCGATTTAATTGTTTTTATAGGATCGAGTTTACCTCCGACGACCCAACCGAGTTCAGTTGTCTGTAAAATTAAATCATCGTTTTTTCCTACTCGAATTTAACCGATTGAAAGCACTGATAAGGTTGGTCCGGATCCTAATAAAAGATCGATGGGAGCGGGTATATCGAATCGTGGGTCGGCTAATTTCAAATAAGTAGGAATATTAAAGTTTTCTCTCGGAATTCGTTCGTCTGGTATGTTATCGGTAATTTGAGGTATCACGAAGCAAGTTAGTGTCTTTTTAAAGTTTGAATTAATGGATTGAAAGCTTACGCTTGCAAAATAATGTGAAGTCGTGTTTAAAGAATTGATAGTACCGACAGAAAGAGAGCATCGATTTTTGGCAAATTCAATTTGTTTATTAAGTTTTCAGTAATGAAATTCGCTGTGGAGCACGTGTCTAGTAGTATTCTACAATTTAATGGCTGCTTTTTTTTATCGAAAACTTTTACGACAGCGCTCGGCATTAAAGTATACGATGCTGATTCCGCGATGGCTGATAAACAATGTTCTAAATGCAAGGGTTCGTATAGTCATAAGGACTTATTTGACGTTTCTTTTTTATCATTTCCCGATCTAACGTTTCCTGACTTATGTAACAACGTATTATGTTTTTGATCGCAAATTCGACAGTTTCCAAAACGACATTCATTAGCCTTGTGACTTCGTAAACAATTATAGCATAATTTCGAATCTTTTTTTGATTGAACATGTTGTTGAGCTTCATCGGCTAATGACTCGACACATTTACGATTTTCTTTTTCTTGGCTCGGCAAATTTAAAAGTAACGATAAATGTCTAGAAATTAAGAGGCGCTTATTTTCGTATGCTTTTTGTAACAATTCCCAAGCGCGTATATAATTCTCCTCCGTAACTGAAAAAATCTGAATTTTCTTTAAAGCTTCGTCTTTTAATGCAGCCCGTAGATAATGTAATTTTTCAACATCCGATAGTTCGTCGATTTGATGAATTAAAGAAAGAAATGAATCTTTGAAGCTAAGCCAATGTTAGTATTTGCCGTCAAAAATTGGGATAGGCGTTTGTGGTAGTTTTAATTTTCGTTTTATACCGATGGACGGTATACGAATCTCGTCTATGTGCAAGTTATTTTCCGTATTCAAATTAGCTTCACGAATGTCGTTTTTAGAAAGATGTTTTTGCGCTGCGCTCATGACGTAATAATATTCGTTCATTGTCGAATATCTTTCCGCTATACTAGCTTCCGAATTGTCAAGAATGTCTATCTCGTCGTGTATTTAATCTAGGCTGTCGATTAATCTATTTATTTTTTGTGTACGCAATTGCAATTGATATGCATCTTTGTTAGTTTCGTATTGTTCTAAAAATAGTTTTAAAGAATTGATTTGACCTTTGATTGAATTTCATTGTGATTGTAAAGCAATTAAACGTTCGCATTGTGCCATTTTGACGTTGAAGTATAATTTTATCGAATGTACTATTTATACGTATGACTAGTTACTAAAAATCTTTCAAATAAAAAATGCCTTTATTTTCGTATATTTCGTGGTGACTCTAAGAAGGCACTTACCAATTGTATAATTTTGATGCATTCGATGATGTGTGCAGAAGTCGAATTCCGATTATTAGGCGTTTAAACGTCAAATCGTCGTGATGTTGATGAAGATATCGTTCGCGTTGAATTCGTATATTTTCGTAGCACCGTACGTCGATACGGTATCCTTGTAACCGTATATTCGTATATGTGTACGTGAAGTAGTGATATTTTTATTGAATTGTACGAATTGTGGTTTGTGCACTTGTTTTCGTGTAATCGTATGAGGTTGTTTTTAGAATTGGCCAATTCTAGTCGTATCTTTTCGCTTTATAACGTATCACTTCCCAACATTTCGCATCATTTCGCATCGTTTCGCATCGTTTCGCATATTAGTGACGTTTAATTTAGTGGATAACACGAACGTTTACGTGTAATTTTGTCGCTTGATTTGACGTATGTTTAGCACACAATAATCACTATATAAATCACTGCACTTCACGACACTCAGTTTTTCGCTTGTATGTATGCACTGGTTATTATTTATTTCTTTTTAAAAATCCGGCTCGAAGGATCAAAATTTTATGCACCGTCGTATAGGTGCGTCGTACCAAACATTAATCTAGTACGACTGATATTTGTAAATAAAATCAAACACAAAAATGAGGTGTAAGAATAGAAGTGTATATTATTTCGTATATGCAAGCGTGTACAAATGATCTCGACGGTAAGGTTCGAGAGCTCGGACAAGACTGTCTTCCGTTGTATCCTTAAGGAGTTCGCTGCGACCCTTTACCATTTTCACATCTGGGACACAATAAACGAAATATGTGCATTTTACAATCGTAGGTTTTTCCCGAGACATTAGGAGCCGGAACACATATGATACGGCATAGCCTCGTTGATCGGTTCGCAAGTAGGTATGCTAGAATTCGGGTGCAATAAAGACAAAAGGTACTGCTCGATAGATCGACCAGTATAACATTCGCATAGAAAATATTAGTCATTAAGCACGGTAACGTTAGAAGTAACAATGGATTTTATAAATATACAACTTACGTAGAAAATTTCGATATTAGGCTACAAGCATTGAATTATTCTTAAAGTACATTATAGCATGTAATAAACATTATATACTTTTAAGTGTACAGTCGATGTCGTTCAAATAATAATAAGCGTTAATTACACAAACGTATTGATAGAATACAACTTATTGTTATTTTGGACTTAGCGAGAGAAGTAATAATAATTCACGTAGATATGAGTAAATCACAGGCGCGATTGTTCAGTACCTACCAAAAAGGTCTTGAAGTTGGAGATGAATCGTAACCACATGGTGACGGCATTGACAACTGTCAAGATACATTATGGATAAAAAATTGTGGCGATTCTCGACGATGAGTTTCAAATATGTCTTAATATGTACCATTTCAGATATCAGTCTTTTATTCAAATTACTTTCTCTATCTAAAATTAAGACTACATCAAAATTAAAAGAATGATTAAATAAAGTCATATGGTCATTAATAACAAATTGAGAATCTCTTTTTTTGGTATTGAATTTATGTTCTTTAATTCGGCATTGCAATTGCCTTTTAGTTTCCCCAACATAACTTGCATTACAATCTTTGCAGTCTATTTTATATACAACATTAGTCTCAAGATTATCGAATTATTACAAATTGGTATAGGAGAGATACTTTTTCAGGTAGATTTCTAAACTTTGATTCATGTCATACAATACAGCAGAAGAGGGCTATGGTGTATACTTTAGTAGATAAAGCGATTTTATTATCCCATCATAAATTTCACAAGTCCAACATTAAAATTGTAAAACGATATCTATATGATAATAATTATCCAGAAAAATTCATAAACCATAACGTTAAGAAAAGGTTGGACAAAATTAAATATTGTAGCACTAGTAGTAATGCTTTGGACCAAAATAGTAAAAATAGAAAATATTTTGGTACTTTAAAATTACCATTCGTACCTGGTTTCTATGAAAAGATAGAAAACACAATAAAACAACAATATATTCGACCGATTCCAACAATCTGTAACAGTCTTGACAATATCATTGTAAGGGGTGAAGAAAAAATAGAAAAAAATCTTGAGACTAATGTTGTATATAAAATAGACTGCAAAGATTGTAATGCAAGATATGTTGGGGAAACTAAAAGGCAATTGCAATGCCAAATTAAAGAACATAAATTCAATACCAAAAAAAGAGATTCTCAATTTGTTATTAATGACCATATGACTTTATTTAATAATTCTTTTAATTTTGATGTAGTCTCAATTTTAGATAGAGAAAGTAATTTGAATAAAAGACTGATATCTGAAATGGTACATATTAAGTTGGAAAAAAGGCGATAAATGTAAAAGATGATACAAAAAAACTTAATCAACATTAGAATGGTATTGCCAGTAGGCTGAAAAAACAATTTTGATTGTGATGATTATTTTTTCTTTGTTTACAGTATTAATTCTAGTCAAATATTGTCACATAGTTTTGGTTAATTGAATTTTTTTGTAATAAGTACATTTTGTAAATAAAAATTTTTTATTATTTTTGACATAATTGATAATAAAAATTTTTTTAAATTGTTGACGTAATATAAAAAAATCTTTAATATAATTATTTATATACATATAGGAATTTAATTTAGTGAAATTGACATATAATTTGAATTAAAAATCGCGCCTTTTTATACAGGTATAGTTAGTGTTATAACACATAACTATAGCTGTATATATATAAATCGGCTGTGATTGAATTTAGTCTACCGTCTGTGACATTTTCTTCGTGACTGCTTTTGCTCTTTTTTTCGTGTTATTAATTTTGTATGGTATTTTAATCTATTTAAGTATTTATTTTAAAATAATGTTGAATTATGGAGCTTTTAAGGAGATAAAGGTAATCATCGCAACTATTCAGTTTCTGTGCATATAATAAAATAAAGTTCATTGGTTTTCATTATCCTTGTTTTCATTGTTAGTGCGACGACTCAGTGATACTACAATTTAAAATGTTATGTTAAATACAGATTTCAATGACAAGTAGTAAGTAAAATGTTATAAATCAATAGGCTAAAAAACTAAATCAATAATTATTGTTAATTAATCAAATGTATTCGTTTTTGTAAATAAAGGTATAGCCTGAAGAGGATGACAAAAAGTTATCGAAACGGCACCATCTAATTAAATGTATGGTTTATTCACCAAGATCGAGAAACCTTAGTTTGAAACTAAACTTATTATAATTGACGATGTGATCCGTAAATTGTTATCGAGTGCAAACATACTAGACAATTTTTGGAAGACATCTCATTACCACTCACTTTTAGTGGTATTCATCACACAGAACGTGTCCCATCAAGGTAGAGGACAAAGCGATATATCCCTCAATACACAATAAATTGTCATATTTAGAAATTTGTGCGATTGATCGCAGATACAGCATTTTTTACTTCAACTGTGTTAAAAAGGTCCACAATTATTGCGACAGGCTTCTGCGACGCTATTTCTAAACCATATAAATATCTTTTGCTTTATTTAAAGCAAAACATATCTGAAAATTGTATATTTCGCACATATATTTTCCCGGACGACAAATTCTAGTATGTCTATATGTCACGTAATAAAAAGATAACGGCGGAAGCATATCAAATTTGTTAACAATTGGTAGTCTGTGATAGATCGGTTTAACAAGAGACGACTTTTTTCCCCTAAAGACGCAACTATTTTAAAGGCATTTTTTAATTTAAATAATAAAGAACGAAAAGCGCTGTTGCAAACTGCCAATTCGCGATTAGTGTGTCATATTTGCAAGTACTGAAACTACATTAGAAAGGTTTTACAAGTCATGTATACGCAAATACGCGAAAACTCTGCGAAACGAAGAAAAAAATGATCGTAGTTTAACGCGACGATATTTTACCAGCTCTATTAGCTCTTATAGTCAGTACTTTGTTGGTCAATATAATTAGAAAGTAAACAGCACGCTCGAAAAATGATGCTCACACTAAACGAAAATGTTGAGCGACTACAGAGTTCACTTACGAATGCCGGTAATTCGATATTATAGACGGTTCAAATGCCCGGCACCCCAATGACCAAGCTAGGTGCTGAAATGAATAATATACTAAACTCATCTAGGGGAGAAACCGAGCGAGAAAAGTGGGCTCGTTACAGATCTGTATTGCAACGTTGCATCCATTTTAAGGATACTCATAGCTACGATATTATACTACATAATAGTTTTAAACATGAAGGACAACAACGAATCATAACGAGCCGAAAAGGAAGATCGAGTTGATGCGACTATAATCGAAAGTGTATCTAGAAAGTTCGAACAGAAGGCAGTGCAGTTACTTCGTAAATTGCGAGTTAGCAGTAATGTAGGATGGAACATAAATAGTGTATTGACGATAGGTGATATTGGCATACACTGGGCCAATATACCGGAATGAAAAGTTTCTCACCATCAATGTACATACTACATAGCTAGTAGAAAAAAAGATTGACTAGGGTTTTTTGACAGTTAAAGATAACCTTCCTACATACTCGAGTTATTGTTATTTGACATTCCGCCAATGTGGACAACAATTGAGAGGTCGCATTGGTCGCATATTCAATATAAACCAATATCATCCATGACCGATGACTAGACGATTCAATTTGTGATACCAGAAAATAGTGATGGATATCTTGATTTTGCCTATACTATGATTAGTCTCCGTGTGAGCATTAAATCTAGCAAGACAGAATATGATGTAGCGGAAGAAACTCGAACGGTCTTTGGACATTTACCAACACCTACGCTTACAGGGTATACATTGTAACGATATTAAATTACGGACCTGCTACTAAATCTTCATATTCATCGATCGAGTTGTGCTGCGACGATACTGCTAGTCATATGAACGATACAGCAGACGCAAATAAAGGAATTGTGGAGAGATGGAAATTTTTGTCTGCCGAAAATCCTGTGAACCTAATTGTACATCTCCAGGCAGACGTGTTCAAGGAGATAAGCCTGGGATAAAATTGAAAAAACAATATTCAATTTTAACAGTTAATAATTTATTTATAACAATGCAAAACATTTCTTAATTTCTTGAACAAATTATATAATTATTAACATTTATTTAAAATTTTTTGGTCAATTTATATGTCACATAACTATTTTATTTGATTATGAGACTCCGTACTCTGATTTTTTTCCATAATGGATTTATCGCAGGATATCTCAGGAATTTTAAATATGATTTTAATCCACTTGAATGGAACAGAATTTCAATAAAAGTCTAAATATTTATTTAAAAAAGTAATTTAGCTGTTGTTTTTTACACAATTTTTGAATTTTTAAAATAATTTGGTAAGAATAATTTTTTTATTACAATTTAGCACAGTCTATTCCACTCAAGTGGATTAAGAACATATCTAGTAGTTACTCTTAAAATTTCATTTATTCATCACAGTTTATTCGATGAAATGGCTCCTGAGAAACACTGCGATACATCCATTATGGAAAAAAATCAGAGTACGGAGTCTCATAATTAATTAAAATAGTTATATGACATATAAATTTGTCAAATAACCTTAATTAAAATTTAATAATTATATAATTTGTTTAAACATTAAGAAATGTTTACAATTGTTATAAAAAAAATTATTAATTGTTAAAATTGAATATCTTTTTTTTAATTTAACCCAGGCTTGTTCTCTTAATCAAGCGAAGCTTCTAATTAACGGTTTGAAAGTCAGAGTATGTTTGATAATATCTCGCGATAATTTTTGTTTAATGGATCCGACTAATTACTTTTCACTCCACATTGGCGAAACTTCTAGTTCGACGAATAAAAACCAGCCCTAGTATATTGTTACCACGTGTTCATTCACTCTCGAAAACAACGGCTAAATATTGGATAATATCATATTGGGACAGCTACCAAAAAAATAATTATCGGTTTTACAAATAATAAAGATTTTAATGGTGTTCAAAAACTCAATCCCTTCAGTTTTGAATATTTCAATACAAACTTCCTGCGCTTATATGTGGATGGAATACAAGTATCTTCAAAACCACTGCACCCTATGGATATAATTATTGATATTTTGTTCCTCAAATATAGTAAACAAAGATACACATCGAAAGAGATTGCCATTGTCGTTGTTGACAGTGATCCTAGCAGTCACTGGGTGGTGACATCAATAGTTGCGCTAGAGCATCTCGACAAAGACATACGAAAACAGAATAGCTGATTAAATCAATATCATCACGGATTGGATTACTTTGACTACGAGGTAACTTTAATGACAGTTAAAATGATTTTACGGCAACTTATGAAAAGTGTGCGCAAAATATGAGAGGGAACGATAAATGATTAATACTACAAAAAATTTAACATCGACAAACTTTGAACCTTGGGAAAGATAAAAATTGTCCACCATTCAATAAATTATTATTCGACGTATATTGCAAATGTATTGCAATGACAAAACTTGTTGAAAAAATTGTCGTTGTGCTTTAAATGACGCATGTAGATTAAAATCGTGGACGATTCATCACATATCACCAAATAATTTCACCAGTATAAATAAAATTCACCATGGAGAGTCTACAAATACTGAAGAATTTGACGAGAATTTATTCGCATACTGTAAGTGTATTTCTGGTCAATAAGATAACATTCCTTTTTTCAAGGTCATTCAATACCCTTCTTAACAAATAATTAAATGACCTTGAAAAATGGAATGTTATCTTAAGAATGTTATCTTAATTGTTTGTTTATATAAACAAACAAGTAAGCTAACCCGTGACCTTGATGACGCCATTTCATATGCCTCTCTATACCTGCTTACAGTATTCCCCTCACCCCCAATCCACCTTACAAAAAAAAATTTATTTAAAAACTCTAGGATATAATTTCTACTATAAAAGCATGCAGAAAGCCGGAATTTTAGTGTCCAATGCCCATTTTTACGATAGATATAAGCAAATAATGAAAAATCTCGCCGAAGAAAACGTTGAGTTTGAACGCTTATAACTCAGAAACAATTAAAGATGTACGTATAAACTAAATTTTAAAAGAAAGTTGAGGTCGAGTAGATAAGTTTTAAAAAAAGGAAGCTCAAATATTTTAATATGGTCAAAAGTTATGGGAGAAATAAGAATTAGCCAAAATTTTATCGAAAATTTAAAGTTACAATTTAATGAATTTTTAGCCCAAAATTTCGTCTAATTCTTATTTCGCCTATAACTTTTGACCATATTAAAATATTTGAGCTTTCTTTTTTTAAAACGTATCTACTCGAACTCAGCTTTCTTTTAAAATTTAGTTTATACGTACATCTTTAATTGTTTCTGAGTTATAAGCGTTCAAACTCAACTGTTTTTTCGACGAGATTTTTCATTATTTGCTTATATCTATCGTAAAAATGGGCATTGGACACTAAAACTCCGGCTTTCTGCATGATTTTATAGTAGAAATTATATCCTAGAGTTTGGTAAGGATCCGTTTTCCAGAGGGTGTGACCTCTCCTTGTTAGTACATAATACAATGGTAATGTCGAAATTGAAAAATGATTTTAATTTAGAAATTGTAAAAATTGTAGGTGACGATTTGTTTCTAAAAAGAAAATAAGTTTACGAGTTTATATGAGTCGACTCAAGCTGTTGTAACCTGATCTTCGTAACCGAATTTCAATTTTTCTTTTTGTCAATTTGAAGAAAAGTTGATTTTTATTTTACGAATCGATTTTATTTTGTCTAAATAATATATAGTTCAAAAATCACTTCTCTACCTTTGTTAATTTAAAAGTTATAAATTGTTAATAATAAAAAGAGTTTTAATTATCATATCAAAGTGATTTTGTAACTGTATATTATATACTTATATGACGATTATTATGTAAAAATAAATATTCTAAATGATTAAATTTGTATATATAGTAAAAAACGATTGTATTGTTTATAACTCGAGAAAACTTATCGTGTGTAGCAGAGGAGGAGGAAAACGAAGTATCAGACAACAACGATAATGATAAAACATCCAGTGTTGAAAGTAGCAGTTCCTATGATTCGGATGATGAGCCTTCTGCTCAAGTGGAGGAAGCGTTTAATGAAAATTAATTCAGGGTTGCGTTGAATGATTCATGTCCATCGGAAGAAACATCTAATTTGGATGCGGAAGAAACGTTATACGATAATTCCAGGGAACAGTTGCATACACTTGTAAATCAACGTGTGCGTACACCCGAACCAACGCCATCTACTTCAGCAACACCTGCCGTAATTATTCGTTAGACTGAAAGAAGGGAAACGGTACGCAATTTTATTCGTAGGGTACCACCGTATAGACAAATGGTGTTTCAGACGAGAGAACATAATAGGGTAACCACCCACAGTTTTGATCAACGTAGCGCAGACGATATGCAAATCCACGAAAGTAAGTATTTTTTAAATAAAAAATTCTGTTTCTCGTATTTACACAATCTGTATAATAATCATTTTTAAGTCATTCGGAGAAGCTTTGAGAACGTTCATTTACTACCGCCATTTTTACTCAACGAAGTGCAAAGAATTATAGATGTTCGTAAAGCACAGGAACTAAAATGGATACGAAACATGCTATTAGATTTATAATCTACCTTATTTACTGAAAATGATCTGGAGGACCTTTTATCTCGAGTTTCTGAAAGCTTTTCCGGACCACCTGAGGCATAATCTTTTACATAAAGTAAAGCATAAAGTTGGAGAGTTCCAATTCAGAATTAACAATAAATTATAATTATAATGCAGACTTAACTTCGTCGGCTTCTGACACTGCTGATTCATTTACTTCCAAATCGTATGCAACCAATGGCACAACTTCCGGGTACGACGCGGATTCGGCTCTGATTGATATAACACAATATGGATGTGAGGAGATAATGATATTCAGAGAAACCGCGATTCATCCACCGTAGACAACGAGTCTTCTGATTCCGGTGAGATCAACAATGAAATTCGCGGTCCTGGTGAGCGTTTTAGTATATATAAGGAAAATCACAAATACATAAGTAAATACAAAATTAACGATGAACGATTGTTAATTAAAATAGTGTCTCCTTCTCGTATTGGTAATGTTAACCTAATTACATGGTTAGAAATGGCCATCCGTGATATACATTCTTTTATAATTTCATGGATTGCCCTAAATGATTTAATAAGTATTGGAATACAAAGTACGAATTTTGTCAAGGGTCCAGCAGGTCTATCGTATTGACCTGTCAATAATTTTCTTATAAATGATCTCTGGTCGTTAATCAGTGGGTTGACTCAAAGTAATGAAAGTTTTCCATTAGATGAAATCTTTATATTAACAGTATCTCTCGTTGACGTACCTAGCGGTGAGGGTGGAACAAGAAAATAATTGTACTAAATAATTTAGGAATGCGGTCGATTGTAACTATAAGAAATAGAGATAATAAATGTTTACCTCGAGCGTTCGTAGTAGGAGAAGCATTTATTAACTTAAAATTATTGTCAACGGAAAAATCTCACAAAGAATGGGAAATTATTCGAGACGGTCTTCGAAAAATGCAGGGACAAAAAGCTGATCAATTTCTTATATCATCAAACGTTAATATTCCATTGGAAGGATGCAGAATTCATGAGATACAGCTATTTCAACAACATTATGCACAAAACAATAGCAATAGTTATTTACGATAATGAGACTTCAGGAAGCGGTGTACTTACTTTTTTCGATGACATATACGAAGACATCACCGATCTTCAACGTGCAGTAAATTAATCAATCGAATTTGCAAAACACATCCAACTCAAACGATCAGTTAAAAAAAGGGGTTTTATACTCTTCATCAAGTTTGTGATTGTGAGCAAACTCATTATATTTTCTTTAAGGAAAAACTCAAACGCATATTTGGATTTGAAAATGAAAGCTACAAAGATACAGGAATTCCGATAAATTTCAATGGAATTACAGTTGTGGCTGACAGACCTGCTACTCTCGCAAGAGAAATTCCTGATCAACTTTTTGTATACACAGATATTTGTGTGCCTTACACTGTAGGTGATGTCAGAGCTGCTCTATTCCGTTTAGTGTGCTACAGTAACGCAAAATACGAAACCGGTGGAACCATGATCAAACAATATTCTCCACCTAATTACATTCCATTGTTGAATAATAGTTTTCAAAATATTGTAATAGATATAAGAAATCCATATGGTAATGACGTGCCATTTGAATACGGAACGTTGACAGTTACACTTCACTTTAAACGCGTTAAATAAACTAGTAACCAATGATATGATCCAATACACTTTGTATTACAACGATCAGATTGGAGGTGGTAATGTTCGTCACGTTTTTACCGGTTCGCCGTACCAATGGGGACACGGTATTGGCAGTTTTCTAAGTGGTCTTTTTAGAAAAGTCTTACCCTACATTACCAGTAGAGTTAAAGCAGTAGGTAAAGAAGCATTTAGAACAGGACTAAACGTTTTAGATGATGTTAACAATAGTGGAATGAAAATGAAGGAATCAGTAAATATTCGTATGCGTGGATCTGGACAAAATCTCAAGAGAACAGCCAATAAAATTTCTGAACCAATGAAAGGGTCAAGATATAAACGTCGAACTAGGAAAAAAAGACGTCAGTTACCCAAGAACCGTTTGAGAGCACGCAATATAAGTAAACGAGGAGGTGTAAATACATCAGGAAGAATAACTAAAAAACCTCAAAAACGACGCACACTACTACTTCCGGATCATATCAATATTTTGCAAAAAAATCGTAAACAACTTCGTTAAAATAACGTTCGATTGCAGAGCGGATCCTCCGATGTGTGTGAACAGTAAATTACATGACTGAAGGATTAGGTTTCACCAAAGCTTTCGAATACTTTTCCGATATGCTGGAAAAATGACGCTCTTGTCAGATGGTATATACAGCATAAGAAAAACGCAGATAAAAATGTTATTGGAAATGGTGATTGTGTCTTCACTTATTTACCAAGTTGTCGTTCGAAAATATCATTATTATAACGTTGCTTTCAATTTCTTCAATTTAATAAGCATGTATGAGTGGTGTGTAGAAATGATTAAAAATCAATTTATGTTATATACGTTTGCACGATTGTAAAAGCATTGAAATGATACATGGAATGATTAAAATTTATAAACGTTTCTTCATTCTTAATAAAAAATTAACTATTCATAAATATATTGTACTTATTTAAATAAATCGTCTACCTATTCCTTCCCTTATAACATTAACATTAGTTTTCGTAAAAAATGTGGCACATTCAGTTCAGTAATGTTAACCGCCAATAATGTATCCACATATTCCATTCGGACCTGGAGTTATGCAAACGAATATATACTTTGCAGCCATTTTCTGTTAGATACTGCTAACGTCTGGTGCCATGATTATACCAGCTGTTGACATCAGGCTAGTGTCGGATACTCGTTGCTGACAATATTAGAACAGGCAGCGTCCAGCTCTGTCAAAGAAAGTGGATAAGATTGTGCTCAAGCATTTCTGCGCGCTTGATCTTGTTCACACCATTTTGTATGGTTTACCCTAGGGATCGCGGTCTACCTCTTCGCAGAAATTACGCAAATATTTATGCTTAGCCGCTTTGATGGTAGCCATGAACTGTTTCCGTTTTCGCTCATAGGTTGCGTTTAACTCTTGGTACCGTGGCTTATTCCCTGCTCTCTGATGCGGTCGTCAAGTTCGCAGACACTCACAGGGTATTTTTGCAATATTCTCATTCCACCAGTGAACAGGTGGACGGCCACGCCAGTTGGATTTCTTGGCCATAGATATTGGCATCTGCTTTTATAGAACGCGTGATTGCCTTGACTCGTTTCACCGGTGATCCTTCTATTACAACCTCTTCTAAAGAGCGAAAAACTAACCGTCGGTCAAAGGAAATTTTTCAATTGTATATCTATTCGCAACATAATTAAAAAAAATATTCTAACTTATTACTAATAAAATATTACAATAACATTTATATTTTTACTAGGATTTTGAAAAAAGGGAGCGTCACAAAAGAATTATTGCGTATGATTTATTTTAACATACTAACTCAATTCTCGGGAGTAAAAAATTAGGCACTTCTGAAAGGAGAATAGGGCGAAATTGTTAAAACAAGCCAATGGGGAACACAAGTAAATGTATTAAAGTACGAAGTAGCAGGTGTAAATAAAATTATTATACCTTAGTCCATTGCCATCATCCCAAAAGTAATATTTTGTGTTCATATTTTTGAAATCTATTATGGCATTATCTCCACGCAATATTATTTTGTCCCATAAAATAATCTGTAAAGTAATAATAGAAATATTAATAATACAACTAAATCTGTAATGGTTTACAAATTATTATAGCTCTCTCTCTCTCTTTCTTTCTCTCATTATCCTCCCAAATCCCTATCATACCTTCCTCTTCGAACTAAAGCCATGAATCACTCATTCCTCATCATAGCCACTCGTATCATAATTCTACTTCCACTCCCTAAATTCAACCCATTCTTATTTATCCTATTCAAAATTCAACCAAGGTCATACCTGTTTGGGCTTGACCGACATGCATACGAAAATAAACTGTATCATCTTACATTTATATAGTTAACTTTCATTTATATTAACTAGTTACCTTTGTATCGCTTCATATCATGTATTTCATAATATTTCTTGGTAATATGCGCTTTTTATTATCATATATTTTAATATTTAAATTTAATTATTTATTGTTATTTATTCTTTTTATCTATTTATTGTTTGTATTATTCCTTTGTAAATAATTTACTAAATCATAGTCTATTGTAATACTGCATGTACTCATGGGGTTACTACCTCACGAATCCAATAAACTTATCAAATCAAATCTCTCTCTCTCTCTCTCTCTCTCACTATTGATATTGTACTAAATTGGTTCTTTAGATATCTTGTTGGCCGCACATAAGCCGTTGTAGATGAGATTGGTATATTGTCGGATTGGCTCGAGGTGAACGCGGATGTACCTCACGGCAGTGTCCTAGGTCCTGTTCCGTTCTCCATTTTTATTAATGATTTGCCCAAGGTCCTTAAATACTGTAATCATATGTTATTTGCCGATGACGCCCAGGTCTGCTATTCGTTTTTTCCATCTGACCTTGATATTGGTATTCAACGCGTTTCACATTCGAATGCAATAGCTAGCTGGGCGATTAAGAACGGTCTCAAATTAAATGTGGAAAATGCGAACAAAACGTGGCTCAATCATAGCCACCTATCTTCACGTTTTCTTGCATTGTGGCTACAACCTTGTCAGATATGACAGCGTGGTTGTTAACGGGGTAGTGTGGGTTTTTATGCGTATCTCTCTATTCAGAACAAGTTAGTGGCTCAATCCTATTCGTCCGATAAATATACCAGCCGTCGGGAATACCTTTTTCTTTTACTTTTGTCATTTAACTTTGTCAAGGTAATAGAAGTCGTTTAAAATTTAGTATCAATTGTTTGTTTTTGTCAACCCCTAGATAAATCCAATTATATAATTGGATTTATTGGAATTATATAAAGTTTCAATTATTTATCCAATTATATAACAGGCATAACTGCTTACTACTGTTTTGTGTTATTAAGCAGCTTAGATATTGAAAAGTATGATTGACTAACAATAAATAGTATACTTTAGTATTATTGAGGAATAATGTTGCCATATTGTTTGAATGCAAGTATACGGTTACTCTGTTTTTTTCATAAAATGCATTCGCTCTCTTTTTTTAAGAAATTTGCCTAAAAACACCATAACTTTGTCTGAGATGCTCTGCCGCACTCAAACTTTGCATTATTTTGAAGGTAATTAATCATCGATGAATTAGATTTTTGGATGGATAAAATATTGTTGATCGTACAACCCTTTTTTTTTATTATAAAGGTTTTTATTGATTATAACTATATTGAAAGTTTTTAAATAAAACAAATGAAATATTTGAACTGATTCTTCTTGAAATTAATAAACTTTTTTAAATTTAATGTATATAAGAAAAAATTGTTAGACTTTTAGTTATTACGTGATAAACATGGCCAAAAAGTCAATTTTTTCAAAAAATTCGATTTTTTGATTGGCTACAACTCTGGTACTAATTGAAATTCAGGTCTAAAAATTTAGTTACACTCTATTCAAGTAGTTTTTTTTACTGATTCCATACATTAAAACAAAATTCTATTTTTGAACTGGATCACTTCACATGGAATCTCCTATATATAATGTAACAGTTTGGTTGCAGTGCGGATGTTTATTTTATTATCGCGGCTGCTCTGCGGTACGGTCGAACTTACCGTATTTAAATAAACGTATTTTTCCCGCATTGCGGCAGCGGTTACCTGTCCGCTCTTCCAAATTTGTTAAGTGTCAGTCTGAAACCAAGGTCCGGTTTCAGATAACAACTAGGTAAAATTCAAATCTGAAATCGACCGTTAAATAATGATGTCGAGACGAGCACTTGTCAATTTAAATATACAGGCTCTTAGAATCGCGGAAGAAATCGTACGTGGTATAAAAATGAATTACACGAACAAATTAAAAAGAAGAATAAACAAAAATATAATTACTTGTCGTCGAGGTCTACGCTCGAAGATACAAGTCGGTAAACAGCCGACTTGTAGAGTGAGTGGGGGGGAGGGGGGAGGGTATTTTGCATTTTTTTAGCAAGTACACTACCCAGGTTCTTAGAAAGCGACTCACCGAGGCGCTATTGTTTCCCCACACAGAATATTATTCATTAGTCATGCTGGATGCTTTTCAGAAGATTAGAAACCGTTTATAGATCTTACAAAATACTTTTGTGCGTTACGTTTACGGTATTGAAAGGGATGATCATGTAACGCCCCACATATACTCTCTGGGTTGGCTGCGCACAGATTCTAGGAGACAGTGTTTTATGACGGTACGTACGAATAAAATTGGGCATATGCGAGATTCAGCGTATCTAGATAGTCTCTTCTCTAGTAGTGCTCCCAGAGGCTCTGGAAGGGGGGTTACAAGAGAACTCGTATCTCCCCTGATGCGTACCGAGACTGGTCAACGTTCCCTACAAGTGCAAAATACGCATCTATGGAACTGCTTGCCTTCAGAAATTCGTGGCCTGGCGTCACAAACGGGTTTTATGGCCGCGGCTCGGAGACACTTCATGGCACTAGAATAGTTTTAAATCTGAATTTATTTATTTATTTATTTATATATGTGCTATTTCACGTCAAGTGGTATGATGAAAATTTTAAATCACACCAAACTTTGAAGACAGGCTTGACATATCTTTCAGAAAATAGAAAAAAATTTTTAGGTGTTAAAAATAATTTGACTAAAAGTTATTCCACCATAAAAAATGAAAATTTTTTGATTTTAAAAGAAATTGCTACTTTTAAATCCATTTATCTCAAAATCTACTGATTATTTTGAAAAACATGCCGGGGAAATGACACGCTGCAAGTATGTTGGCGCGGGGCGTGCGTGGCGAGTGTCCCCACTCGACGCCGCGTACTGTGTCGCCGCGCGCTTATTGGTTCAATTATGCTATTTTCAATGATTTTTTGCGGCTTATCTATTAGTTGTAGCGGAAAACTTGTCAGAGATATTTTACTCAGAATTTTCTGCTCTATCGCGTAGCGGTCACCGAATAAGAAAGAAAGAAAAAATAATGTATTCTTATGCAATATAGATTCTCATTTCAATGTGAATATTGTTAGTACATCTTATAGTAATATGCTTAGTAATATTTTTTCTTAAAATAAGGTTAGTTAAAAATTTATTTTCTTCGCTTCCCCTCACCCTCTGCAATGAAACGAAAACGTTGAATATAGCTATTCAAGATTTTCGTTATGAATTTTTCTTTCGGCCATTATAAACAAAGAATCACTTTTTAACTTAATCATTACTTTCAAGTACCCATCCTAGTTCTGATCATCCTAGTTATGATATGGGAATTTATATTTCCTTAGTGCGGTAAGGTTCCTTTTAAATACGGGTGCTTCTTGCCTTATACATCATTATTCGTCAAGCAGTGTCTCATTCCGTTTCTTCGAGGAGTCGAATTATTTTTCTCTATTATGTAAGTATTATTCTTACTATTATTCTTATTATTATTTTTAATATCGATTATTATTTTTACTTGTTGTAATAGTGTTCAAAAATTTTTGTTTTCATGTCTATTATTTATATGTATTTTTATTAATATTTTATTTTATTTCAATATTTTATTGCTATAGTTTCTTTTGTTATTAATGTTTCTTGTAATTATTATTGTTTTTTTGCATATGTGTTTTTGTGCAATATTTATTGTTCTAATTTCTTTAAAATTAATTATGTATTTTTCATTTGCTTCTAGAATGGAATCTGCAAAAATAAAATTGCTTATGCAATGGGCTTTGCGCCATAAAAATGACCGGGAGTTCATTCTCGCTGTTTTCGAAGCCCAACGATGGTTTGCAACCGCGGTCCAAAATTTGGACGCGCTGTGCACGAGCGAGGGCATTCCATTGGATGTGGGCACCCTTCTTCTCCTTTTAAATTGGTCCCCGTGGGATTTTGCGGCAATGTCCTCCAAAGATGTGGATTTATCATTATCGGTGGAGGAGGAGGAGGAGGAGGAGAAGGAGATAGAAGGGATAGCCGCTTGGCCGAGATTGCCCTCACCAGAGCCGACGTATGTGCGTGAAATTCTGGCCACGTGTTACTGGCCGTTCAACAGGGTGTTATACGCAGCATACTATCAATAGGCGTGAATCGCACGGCCTTTATACATATAGCTTATACATAGTATTGTCGCGTCCCGACGAAAATTATATTATTATTTTTCGTAAAAAAGTACTGCGTAGTTTAGAATAAAAATACGGCGTAGAAGACGAACAAAATAAGGTTGATAAAGAATGGTTCTAAGTAAATGCAGTAATATAAAATATAATTTATAGAACTAAGGAACAGATTATTTCACGAGTGTTTCAAACGAAACAGAGACTGATAAGTAGAGTTGAAGATATTATTCAAAGCCAATACGCATATAAGCGGGATCGCCGATAGTAAGATCGAAACGAAGGGTTGCGCAAGAGTTTTTTTGTACTGCACTATAAAATCAATGCTCGGAGAAGAACCAGCAATGGGAAACATCGACTAGAAAATTCGAGCATTAGAAGGAAGTAATAAATTAAGCCGTTCTTTGGATAACGTCGCAGTAATAAAAGGGGGACAGAAAATTCTCCGAATCAACAACGAAGCGATACAGAAAATGCATGGGATTCGATAATTTTTAATTACGCACATCTAACGGTCCAATCGGGTGCAAGCACAGAAAAATCGAGAACTACTTACACAATCTCCATATAAGGCAAAGTGTAAGACAAGGCGAAGCGTAAGACAAGGACAGATGCATAGGATTTTAGGGTATATAAAGAGGACCCAGAAGAGACACAGGCACTCCTAATTTTTCATCTAAAGCTTTCGCAAGGCGAAGCTCTGCTGGTCAACTCTTTGATTTTTATCCGAGGGCGTGGCTCTGCTACTCGAACTTTAAAGTAATACGCATTAAAAATCACGAGAGAAATCGAGACGTATCGTTGACATCTACAAGCCATAGTCGAGGAACTACGACTTCGACATCTGGAAATCGTCGAGCTCCAACAGCATACACATCTAACGTCAACGCCCGCAGGTCTAGCAGGACATTATCCGGCAATTTGACACCGCTATCCACGTTCAAGGCGGACCTTCGTTCCTCACCGAATACCCACATATATATATATATATATATATATATATATATACATATACATATCTATATATTTGGGTACTTAAGGTATATTCTTTTCGGCTATCTATACGCTTGTATTATTCGTAAAGGCAAACCTGATATTTTATGTTATTTCGATTGCTGAACCAACCGTTTTCTTTTAAAACAATTATTATTATATATTACAATTTATTTATAACAATTATTCGTTACATTGCATTTGATTTGAAATATTCACGGTTTGAATTACAATTTATTAACTATAATTCATGTTTTAAACGAAACCATTTTTTTATTTTATCTGCATTTATTTATAATTATTCTTATTTCAAGTATTGATTATTAATGTTTATAATAAAATAACCTTGCGAATATTTTATTCTGTAATGTGCTAACGTGTTCGCCGCACACTTGTTTATTTAATCAAAATTAAGATCTTTATTTGACTTAAATAAATTTATGCAATTGTAAATAAAATAGTGTGAATTTATGTATTTTTGCCCATTAAAAAGCTGTAATAATTTAGTTACACTTGTTCATTTAAGGGAAAACAGCATATTATATATAAATAAATAATGCATGATTAATACGAAATAAAACATATATTATTTTATTTATCCCGCATTATATCCTGCATCTCTACTCTCAAAATAACTTCGCTCGCTACTCCCGGAGACGTAAGGCTAGTCCTAGTCAAACAAGAGCGAAAGGAACGCGAATGGTTTATTAACCATTTGCCTTCTTGTAATATTTTTTATGGTAATTGGTGCAAGTCTGGACGTGACAGATTGTATTAATTATTATAATAAATTTGGTGCATCGGCCGGGAAACTCACATTTTTGAGAGAAAAAAAGAGATTAAAGGAATAATGTGTTTAGAAGTAAAATGTCAGGTTCGCCTAAAAATACTGATTGTTATGTAAATAAACAAAGAAACACGAGTTTAGAATTTTCTATGAATGATACGTTATTAATTTTATACAAAGAAAAAGTTCAGACTCTCGATACTCTCGATTTAACTAAAACTCCTAGGGAAACAGTGCAAAATTTGACAAAAGAAATAAATTATTTAAAGGATAGACTAGAAAAAAGTGCAGCAAATATTTCATTATCTATAAAAATACCTCGCGATTTTGAATATAGAGACCCTTTTTTTCCAACTGATCTTTCTATTTCCGAAGTTAGTGAAGACGAACAGGAAGACACAATAATTACTCCCACGCGCGTAAAACATTTTAGTTTAAAACCCGCAGTTTTGAATTACGAGGAACAAAAAGAACTTATCGCAAATAATCCTGTAAATTTTAGTACGCCTGAAGTAAAAACAGAGTTGTTAGATTCTTATCTCGAGGAACCTAAAATCATAGAAAGTTTACAAGAAAGTGTAAAAAAATGGACAACTTTTCAAGGTATCATAAATAAGATTAAAGGCGCGTTAAATATTTTTTCCGCACCGATCGAAAAAGAGACTGAGGAAGCAAAGGCACTAGTGACAGACACGGCGAAAGTACTCGACGAAAAACTAATTCAAGGCGCGACAGATTTTACAATTCCCTTCGATAATCAATTAATTAAAAGATCACCCGAACAAGCAAACTCTTCTAAGATTAAAGACGAATTATTTAGTAAAGTTAATTTAGACGAATTAAGAAGAAACACCGGAACAAAACCAAAAAAATTAGATAGGAGTGAAGTTAAAAAACAAATTAACAATAAAACAATGACGTCTCAAATTCGAGGTTTATCGCTAAAGGATGCTCTAGATTTAATACCGCGATTTAACGGTCATAATATAAATTTATCGCAATTTTTGGACGGATGCAACGAAGCAAAAGAAATTTTACCATCGGAGTACGAAAAAGAATTAACAAAACTTATTCGAATGCGTTTATATGGGGAAGCTTTAACTTGTGCGCGCGGAGAAAATTTTAATTCTATCAAAGAGATATCCGATTTTTTCGAAAACACCTTCGGATCGATAAAAACATATTACGAGTGGACGGGAGAACTTGCTAAATTAAAACAGAAAAACAATGAAACAGTTGTTGCTTATTTTAATCGGTTACAAGAAATAAAAAATGAAATAGTCAAAGCGGCCGACAGAGGGACGAGTCACGATAGCAGATCATTTCATGCTTGAGCTAAGGCGAGATTGTTTAAAATTCTTTTTAAAAGGGCTTCGTTGGGAAATTCGCGCGCGTTTAGGGACTCCAAGTTCTATAAAACAAGCTCGTGAACAAGCGCTCGAGGTGGAGCGCGAGTTTGCTTGTAGCGTCTTGGACGAGGAGATGCCGAGCCGAGAAGAGGCTCGTTTTCGTTCAACTCGAGAAACGCGTAAAGTAAACTATATTTCTAATAACTCTCCGATTGTATGTCAATATTGTTCTAAGACTGGTCGTGGAGCCATAAATTGTTTCAAATTAGCACGAAGTTTTGCGGAAAGATTTTCCGATAATAACAACCGACGCAATCCCATAAACAGTTCATATAGCCCACAAAATCGCTTGGATAACAGTCGTAATTATAATAGACCAAATTTACAATTTGGTGGTTGGAATGAGTATCAAAATCAGACGGAATTTTTACCAAATAGAGACCGAGATAAAAATGATTCCTTTGTTCGTTATAATAATAATAAATACTCGTCACAGCAATTTAACAAAGAAGATCGGGGAAATAATTCCGGGACTCGCGGTGTGCGCAAGCCGGTTAATCCAACTTCCCAAGAATCACGATATATTAATAACGAATCGAATAATAATATAAGATCTCCAGTTACTTGTTTTCATTGCGGAAAACCTGGTCACATAAAGCGCGATTGTTATAAGTTACAAAGAGAAATAAGAGAAGGAAATCAAAATCAGGGAAACACCGATACTCTCTCTCCGAGGAGGGTCGAGAGAGAGGCTACGAATCAAATTCCCTCTACTTCGAGCGCGGAAATCCGCTCAAACGTCCCCTTCGCACCGCGAAAATAAATTTAAGCCAACAAAGTTCAGCCTCGGTCGTAACCTTCGATACCGGTGAGTTAAGACGTCCGTTAAAATTCTTGCTAGATACAGGAGCATCGGTAAGTCTAATTAAAGAGTCAGAGGTAGACTCTCGCGTAAAAATTGACGAAAATGATATTATATTGTTAAAAGGCATAACTGACCACTCATTAACTACTCGTGGTAAAATTAGAATAGATTTCGAAGGATCTCCCGTGGAACTCAATTTAGTACAAGATTCGTTCCCTATACAACAAGACGGAATCTTAGGCACCGATTTTTTCCGTAGAAACGATGCAAAAATCAATTATTTGGAACAATATTTAGAATTTAACGGATTAATTCTCCCCTTTGAAAATGCAAATAATATGCAAACGGATGAATCGATTTATATAATGGAGGATATCGAAAATTATGACCAAAAATCAATACGATATATGCCAAAACCAAGGGAAAACAATGGTTATACGAACATGAAAAATTCAAGATTTTATAATTATACCGATAGTGACTCAGAAACGTCAAGTGATTTTCAATTACACGAAAATGATGAAACGTTTATAAAATTTGACACAAACGAATCGTATGAAATCTACGAACAAGAACAAAAAAATGAAAGAAATCAAAATGGCAACGACAAAAACCTATACAATCACAATGAAAAAGAATGTTTCTGTCTAAAAGGAGAAAAATTAGGCGTGACGAATGCTATAGAACATAAGATACCGACTGTCGACGACATACCAATCACAGCTAAGCCATATAGATTTCCTCATGCTCTCAAAAGCGAACTTGATAAACAATTAAAAGAAATGATTGAAGGAGACATAATTGAACCATCAAGTTCCAATTATACGTCGCCTGTTTTTCTAGTAACAAAGAAGCCTGATAGTCAGGGTAAACGATACCGACTAGTTGTCGATTTTCGACAATTAAACGATAAAACCGTAAAAGATCGATACCCATTACCTAATATACTAGATATTATCGATCAAATCGGACCAGAAAATCGAGTATTCACCGTCTTGGATTTATGTCAAGGATTTTTACAAGTTCCGTTATCTCAAGAAGATCGACATAAAACAGCTTTTGCATCTTCATTCGGTTTATTTCAATTTAAAACAATGCCTATGGGATTATGCAATTCTCCAGACACTTTTCAAAGGATGATTGATCGTGTTTTCGAAGGCATGCAAGGCAAAGAAATATTTTTATTCCTTGACGACGCAGTTATATACGCTAAAAATATTCAGGTACATAACCAAAAGTTTGAAAAATTTTTGCAAAGAGTACGCGCCGCAAATCTGAAATTACAGCCAGACAAATGTGAATTTTTAAAGAGAGAAGTAGTGTATCTGGGACACGTACTATCACCAGAAGGGGTTTTGCCGGATCCAAAAAAATTAGAAGCAGTAAAAAAATTTCCAATTCCAAAAACAGTGAAAAACATACGTCAATTTTTAGGATTAGCAGGTTATTATAGACGATTCATTGCGAATTTTTCGGGTATTGCTAGACCATTAAGTAATTTATTAAAGAAAGACGCACCTTTCCTATGGTCCAGCGAGGTTCAAAAGGCATTCGATGATTTAAGAGAAAAATTGTGTAAACAACCAATACTACAAATCGCAGATTTTAATAAACCATTTATAGTGACTTGTGACGCTAGCGGTACAGCGATCGGAGCAATTCTATCACAAGGAGAGGTAGGAACCGACCTACCAGTTGATTATGTCTCACGAGTATTAAACAAAGCCGAGCAAAAATATGATACTTACTCAAGGGAAGCATTAGCCATACAGTATGCCGTTACTCAGTTCGATTGCTATCTAAGAGGCCGTCGTTTCCTCATTATAACAGATCATAAACCACTTGTTTGGTTTAAAAACTCAGCAGATCCGACATCCAGAGTTAGTAGATGGAGAATAAAACTGAATGCATACGACTTTGACATCGAATACAAAGCCGGCAAAAGTAACGTTAATGCTGACGCGTTATCAAGAAATCCAATAGAAGAACCCGTTTATGTTATTAAAAATCATTCTATGGAAACACGCAGTCGTGCAGGAAAAATAACACGGCCAAACTACAACGAAAAGAGAGCTAAACGACCCAACAAGTCAAATATATCAAAAGAACCAGTCAAAAACCTTCCTATAATACAAGAAGCCCCCGAGGAAATTGAAACGATAGTCAACTCAGACAAAAGATTACAACCCATGGAGATAGATAATTTTAACAACAAATTTGACGAGTCCTGGGAAGACAAGGATGTTTACGAAGAACCAAATGATGAAAAGAAATTCATTGAAGTTAAAGAACAACTCTTTATGAGAAAAGATAATTACGTTTATTTCATAACTACGACTGGAATGCCTTTAGATGAAGGATCCAGAAATATGGCTTCCAAATTATTACTACCTCATTTTTCCAATTTAAATCCAGGAGAAATAAGAATCAATAACAAAAACGGAAAAATGCATTTTGCTATGGTGTTACGTGACGAAGAGCGACTGAGTACTTCAGAAATTATTAATAATCTAACAACGAATCTATTAAATTTAAAAAATATTATATTAAAAGAAAAATTACGTTCAATAAGTATCGCGAAGAGCGAATTTATTGAAAACGTTTCATGGAACGAAATATTGAAACAAATAAGTATAACTCTACGAAAAATTAATGTAAAAATAATTATTTATTTAGGATTCATAAAATGTGTGGAAGAAAGTAATAGGGAAAATATTATTCGCGAAATGCACGAGTCTGCTTGTGCAGGACATAAAGGGGTAACAAAAACCTATAAACGTATAAAACAACGTTTTTATTGGCCAGATATTAAGAAAGACGTACAAAACTACATTAGACATTGTTTAACTTGCCAACTAAAAAAATTGGTTCGTGTTAAAACTAAACAACTTATGATAATAACAGATACTCCGTACTCGGCTATGGAATCCATATCGGTCGATCTTGTGGGACCATTTCCCAGATCTCGAAATAATAACAATAATATATTAACCATTCAATGTAACCTTTCAAAATACTGTATGGCGATACCCATACCAGACGCGACCGCGGCCACGATCGCCAAAGCGTTAGTCCGCCGACACTTTTCAATTTTTAGCGCCCCGTTGTTAATTATCTCCGACCAAGGTACCTCATTTTTAAGTAGTCTGATGAGAGAAGTAGCGAAAATTTTTAAGATTAAACAAGTTAAAACCACGGCTTATCACCCTCAGTCCAACTCCGTTGAGCGTTTTCATAGCAGCTTAGCAGATTATTTAAAAACAATGATAGAAAGAAATAACTCATGGGATGAGTTATGCGAATTAGCCGCGTTTTCATATAATACGTCGGTACATGAGGGTCATCTCTACACGCCTTTTGAAATTGTTTTTGCACGAAAAGCGCGACTACCATCAAACGAACCTTTAGACCCACGAGAACGAGTTCCAACGTATGATGATTACATTATAAATTTACGACAACGTTTAAACGAAATACAGGGAATCGCACGAGAAAAATTAATAGCTTCTAAACATAGGTCGAAATTTTATTACGACAGGAAAGCCAATCATCAAGAATTTCAGACAGGGGATAATGTCTGGTTATTAAAAGGAGGGAAGAAATACAAACTAGGCGATCAATATACTGGACCACATCGGATTTTAGAAATAATTAATAACAAGGGAAATGTAAAAATAGAGCTAGCTCATAATAAAACGAAAATAGTGCATGTTAATAGGTTAAGATATTCATATATGGAACCTTTGTAGTGCCTAAACATAGGTATATAATATATAATAGCCCCAATGTGCTTGAAAATAGGTATATGCACTTATATATATTATTACAGTTCTAAAAGGTTGTTAATAGAATAATATTTATTATCTTGCAAGCACAAGTGGCATACAATCAACTTAAAATAAAATAATTTCAATTTATCTGACTTTATACAAAAAAAACGATATAAAAATAATATGTATATAACTAAATTAACGACGAAAATAAACTACAAGGAAATAATATTTTTTATTATACAGGAAGATCATTACAAGAAAACCATTCACTCACTTAAATTAAATAAAAACGCGATTATTAAATTAGAAACGAATAAGGCAAATAACGAAAAAATAAGGTCTTTTTCTCTTTACTCTTCTCGCCTAAGATAACAACGATGTTAATGTACAAAGGAAAGTAAGGAAAAGGTTTAAATTTTCAATGTCAGTTGAGCTTAGTCAAATTTAAATTTAACTGCTATAAAAAAAAAAAATGATTTACAATCAAATAGAATCATTGGAGTCTAACATATCACTAAACCTAAAACCTATATCCTATCCTTCCTAAGGAGTGCTTGATTGCACCCTTTCCTCCTCGTTGCGGTAAATGCTCCAACAACACTGTCACTTATTCTTCCTAAGGAGTGCTTGATTGCACCCTTTCCTCCTCGTTGCGGTAAATGCTCCAGCAACACTGTCACTTATCCTTCCTAAGGAGTGCTTAATTGCACCCTTTCCTCCTCGTTGCGGTAAATGGTCCAGCAACACCGTCACTTATCCTTCCTAAGGAGTGCTTAATTGCACCCTTTCCTCCTCGTTGCGGTAAAAGCTCCAGCAACACCGTCACTTATCCTTCCTAAGGAGTGCTTAATTGCACCCTTTCCTCCTGGTTGCGGTAAATGCTCCAGCAACACTGTCACTTATCCTTCCTAAGGAGTGCTTAATTGCACCCTTTCCTCCTTGTTGCGGTAAATAATCCAGCAACACGGTCACTTATCCTTCCTACATACCGTTCAAAATGTAAACCTATATAAATAATTACAACTGAACTCACCTTGACTCTAGTAATTCTGTTAATTAGTCATACTTTCTTACTGGACGCGCAGGTATAAATATATAAAGAGAGTTTGGCATAATAGAAAAAAAAAAAAAAAAAAAAAAATCTAACACTAGGCTCAATGGACATAAGAGAATCTGTACAACAAAATAATGATTGCAAAGAAACGAGAAGAGGAGAGAAAAGAATGATTTTATCAAAATTAATAATTAAAAAAAAAAAAAGGTTGAAAACTTCATTAATTAAATTAATTAGATAATAACTCACAAATAGTATCAATACACATGTCGGATAAAATCATCGATTCAAATTCAAAGGATGAGAATATTTCTAATATTGATTTTAATAAAAAATGCAGCAAATTCGTTTAATTATGTAATTTTGTAAAAAAAAGTTCAAAATTCAACAATTAATAAAAACAATAATAATTAAAATTGTACAATTTAGTATTTATGCCAATGTAGTTCATACTAGTGTTCAATCTAATACTTTGTTCATAAATACTGATTTAAACAAACTATGTATATAAAAGAAAAAGGTTTAAAAAAATAAAAACAACATTTATTTTCATACGATTAATTCCATACGATTACTCAATTTTTATATAGAACTAGTAAAATAAAACCTAAGACAGGCACATTAGAAGATTTTCCTCTTATATATAAACAATAGGTATGCTAATTGTTTCGAATGGTATAAAAAAAAACGTACATAACAAATAAATTTTAAAATTTTATAAAACGATTCAGGATATACAATAATAATTGATACAGATAAATAATACTTTTTGCATGTCTATATTACCAATAATTCAATGTGTAAAAAAAAAGAAATACAAAAATAATGTAATTAGTAGTACAATTCTGGTGTATTTATTTAATTATTATTCGAAATTAATTTTTTTTTCATTTGGTACTAACAAGTAAATAAATTCAAACGATTTGTTTCATTTACTTGAACATAACAAATAAGTTTCTACAGTTGCTAGTTTAAATAAAATCAAGAAAATGACGAATATTTAAACTATTCCTCAAAATATAGAAATAAAAAGAGTGTAAATTAGTCATTTTAACGTGAAACATAATGGATCAAGCGAATAAAAACGAACGTTGCTGCCATGATTCTATGATGTGCAAGCATCGAGCAGTTCCGTAACTGCTTGGGTTATTCCGTCATATCGTTTATTCAGTGTAGTCTACTCTTTCTCCCAAGATATAGGAGGACGGTTTTACATGAGCCTACTTAGCCTACTCAATTTTCGCACTGTCACTTATGTATTGCTCATTTTATTTTTTTATTTGTATCGATTGTATGTTTTTCTAATGAAACTAAATTAACTATTTCTCAATTATATATTATATTATATTAAAAGTGAATCTTTGTTTATAATGGCTGAAAAGAAAATTCTAAAAAAAAAAAAAAAAAAAAAAGTCAGAAAATTATGTGTTCGTTTTATTTTGGGGGGGAGGGGGAGCGAAGAAAATCAAATTTTCTTCACTCCTAATCCTTTTATAAAAATATATATAGATATATTATTAAGATAGGATGTACTAACATTGTTCACATTGAAGGGAGAATCTATATTGCATAAGAATAGGAAATTTTTTTTCTTCTCTTTAACAATTCGTAACAGTAGAATTATTAATTGAATAAACGTAAAATAAAAAGTAAACTAATATTTAACTGTTTTGTTCAACTTTTTAGAAAATATATATGTAAGCATACAAATATTATAGAAGAAAATTGAAAATTTTGTAAAAAAAATGTAGCTACAAGAACAAAAAAATACTAACAACATATATTTTTAACATGACTTGATGTATACTAAAAATTAGGAGTACAAACTAAAGATAAATACATTTTTTTATCTACAGAAAACACATTTAATAATAATTATACAATTTTTCGGAATATCTAGAATAAAAATTGGAATAATAAAATTTTTTTTATTAGTATCTATTTTTATAGGTGAACTATATCAATACTGTTAAACTGTTTGAAATAATGTAATAGATGTATGAAAAATAATAACAAACGAAGTTGAACTATGAAAGAAATAATTGTAATATGGTTTATAAGCTCACCATAAGAAATAAAAAAAAATTAATCGAAATAATGTTTATAATTTAAAATTAAGTATGATATCTTATGTCAAGAGAAATAATAATATAATAATAATATTGTTTAACGACGAGGGCGTCGTTTTTAAAAAGGGGTGGAGTTGTCGCGTCCCGACGAAAATTATATTATTATTTTTCGTAAAAAAGTACTGC
Organism: Theocolax elegans; assembly: GCA_026168455.1. Lineage (NCBI taxonomy): Eukaryota > Metazoa > Arthropoda > Insecta > Hymenoptera > Cerocephalidae > Theocolax > Theocolax elegans. Next base: position 17,531,950 of record CM047429.1, on the reverse strand, counting down.
GTAGTTTAGAATAAAAATACGGCGTAGAAGACGAACAAAATAAGGTTGATAAAGAATGGTTCTAAGTAAATGCAGTAATATAAAATATAATTTATAGAACTAAGGAACAGATTATTTCACGAGTGTTTCAAACGAAACAGAGACTGATAAGTAGAGTTGAAGATATTATTCAAAGCCAATACGCATATAAGCGGGATCGCCGATAGTGAGATCGAAACGAAGGGTTGCGCAAGAGTTTTTTTGTACTGCACTATAAAATCAATGCTCGGAGAAGAACCAGCAATGGGAAACATCGACTAGAAAATTCGAGCATTAGAAGGAAGTAATAAATTAAGCCGTTCTTTGGATAACGTCGCAGTAATAAAAGGGGGACAGAAAATTCTCCGAATCAACAACGAAGCGATACAGAAAATGCATGGGATTCGATAATTTTTAATTACGCACATCTAACGGTCCAATCGGGTGCAAGCACAGAAAAATCGAGAACTACTTACACAATCTCCATATAAGGCAAAGTGTAAGACAAGGCGAAGCGTAAGACAAGGACAGATGCATAGGATTTTAGGGTATATAAAGAGGACCCAGAAGAGACACAGGCACTCCTAATTTTTCATCTAAAGCTTTCGCAAGGCGAAGCTCTGCTGGTCAACTCTTTGATTTTTATCCGAGGGCGTGGCTCTGCTACTCGAACTTTAAAGTAATACGCATTAAAAATCACGAGAGGAATCGAGACGTATCATTGACATCTACAAGCCATAGTCGAGGAACTACGACTTCGACATCTGGAAATCGTCGAGCTCCAACAGCATACACATCTAACGTCGACGCCCGCAGGTCTAGCAGGACATTATCCGGCAATTTGACACCGCTATCCACGTTCAAGGCGGACCTTCGTTCCTCACCGAATACCCACATATATATATATATATATATATATATATATATATACATATATATATCTATATATTTGGGTACTTAAGGTATATTCTTTTCGGCTATCTATACGCTTGTATTATTCGTAAAGGCAAACCTGATATTTTATGTTATTTCGATTGCTGAACCAACCGTTTTCTTTTAAAACAATTATTATTATATATTACAATTTATTTATAATAATTATTCGTTACAATGCATTTGATTTGAAATATTCACGGTTTGAATTACAATTTATTAACTATAATTCATGTTTTAAACGAAACCATTTTTTTATTTTATCTGCATTTATTTATAATTATTCTTATTTCAATTATTGATTATTAATGTTTATAATAAAATAACCTTGCGAATATTTTATTCTGTAATGTGCTAACGTGTTCGCCGCACACTTGTTTATTTAATCAAAATTAAGATCTTTATTTGACTTAAATAAATTTATGCAATTGTAAATAAAATAGTGTGAATTTATGTATTTTTGCCCATTAAAAAGCTATTATAATTTTGTTACACTTGTTCATTTAAGGGAAAACAGCATATTATATTTAAATAAATAATGCATGATTAATACGAAATAAAACATATATTATTTTATTTATCCCGCATTATATCCTGCATCTCTACTCTCAAAATAACTTCGCTCGCTACTCCCGGAGACGTAAGGCTAGTCCTAGTCAAACAAGAGCGAAAGGAACGCGAATGGTTTATTAACCATTTGCCTTCTTGTAATATTTTTTATGGTAATTGGTGCAAGTTTGGACGTGACAGTATGTAGTACCGATAATGGCCGTAAGGTGGCTACCCTCTTATCGCGCCGTTCCCGTTATCAAAATAAGTGAGCGCCGTTATAAGTATAGGCCAGTTCGAGCGTACAGCCAGGGTTGCCAGATGGCGATTATTTCTCTTTGTTGCTCTTGCAAAAAAATCGCCATCTGGTCACTCTGCGTACAGCAGCTCGCCTTCTCCCACTGCGGAAGTACCCCACCTTTCGGGGCAATTACTGTACCATCTATACAGTTTTGAATAAAGGCGAATTTAAATTAAGATCACTTGTTTGGTCATAATTATTAGCACCTTCTCCCTATCCCATCCATACCGTACGAGCTCACCGAGGCGATTACAACAGACTTTCCTTCGAACAACAAAACAGTCATTCGGGATGGTCCAACATAGAATAACAAATAAACAAATAAATAAATAAATATATAAAATAATTTTCATTTTTTATGGTGGAATAACTTTTAGTCAAATTATTTTTAACACCTAAAAATTTTTTTCTATTTTCTGAAAGATATGTCCAGCCTGTCTTCAAAGTTTGGTCAAAGCATTCCCAGGTTTATTGTAATCCAGGAAGAAAAGTTACCGAATGAAACAACAGCCTGCATACGAGACGAAAAGTAAGAATTTAGCCACAATAAGGCACACCTAGAGAACCCCATTTGCCTGAGGCGATCAAGTAAACGAGTAGGAGATATTGCGTCAAACGCTTTGATAAAGTCGAACAACAGAAGTATTGTAACAAGTTTTCTGTCAATCCCTGTACGTATGTCTTGTGTCAACTTAAGCAAAGTGGTTTCTGTTAAGTGGTATGGTCTAAAGCCAGTTTGCATTGGGTTCATAAGCGAGCGTGACTGCAGGAACTCTTGCAGCTGGTTTAAGGCAATTTTCCCTAAAACCTTAGAAACGAAACAGAAGGGTGCAATTGGTCTGAAATCAGAAGGCGATGATGTTGTTTTGCATTTTTGCATAATATGAGCCTTCTGTCAGAGGTTAGGAAAAATGTTTGTCGAAAAAGAAGTCGAAATGCTTAGCGCAGAGCCGACTCAACCACATAAACAAAGCTCGAGTAGCGGTGTGCACCAAACATTTACGGAGCCACCGAAGCTCTCGTTACATGAAGCACTGTTCCACAGTCATTGTTTTCTTTTTTGTTACTTTTGTATTTCCTTTTTTTATTATTTTTTCCTTTTTTATTAATTCTACCCTTGTTTATAGATACACATTAATTTGAAAAAATTTACATCTATATATTGTTCTTTATTATTATTTAAATTATTTGTATTTCTTAATTATTTGCTTAAAAAAATTATATGAATTTTTTTAGTTTTTCATATGATTAAGGAAATAAATAACACAGGCCCACAAAAAAAGTTTCATGCGCGGTATACCAGACCACGTGAACTTTATGTTTTTGGGGTCGCTGAATCCAAATCCGTGGTCCATTTGACCCAGGCACGTCAGGATCAAGGTCAAGCCAAGGTCAAATTCAGAAAATGTATTGTATAATTGAAAATGCATCAAAGCCAGCGAATGCATTACTTTATCTGTAAAACTATATCGCAAATTCCAAAATCACTCGATCCCAGGACCCTTAAATACCTCAGGACCTTACCTCAATAACCCTATTATCTCATAAACCAATAAATACGTAACCTAAGACAATCTGCCCTTCCGTACTGTATTATCCTCAAATGACCTGTGGAGTAGATTACGTTTGCGCTTTTTACTATTGTCAGTGTTTTCTCTTTTTAATGTCCAACAGTAGTCAGTCATCATATGTGCATTCCACCTACCCTGATAACATCTTTCCATTTCCTTCATATCTTGATGAAAGCGTTCTCCTTGTTCTTCGCTGTTATCTCCAAGATTTTGTGGGAAGTTATCAAGATGTGAATCAAGAAAATGCAACTTGTAACTCATCAAACAGCTCAATTTCTCATAGTTTTTGAGCATTTCGACTACCAATTCCCTATAGTTTCCACTCTTGTGATTACCCAAAAAATTTTCAACTACGCTTTTAAAGCTGTTACGATAAAAGGAAGACATTGAAGAAGTTTGTAGTAAAAGTAATAATGATGATGAAGATCAGGAAGCGTATGTACAGACAGAAAAAGATCCCACAATACGGACTCTTAATCAAGATGATTTAAATGATTTAATCAGAGACCTTGGGCTGCCGAAAGATGGAGCAGAATTGTTAGCTTCAAGACTAAAAGAAAGAAATACGCTGTCCAAAGGAACGAAAGTTTCCTTTTATCGTAACAGAGATAAGCCTTTCCGAAAATACTTTATTGAAGAAGGAGACTTGGTGTATTGCAATGATGTTTATGGTCTCATTAATGAGTTAAAAGATAATCTATACGTATCCAATGATTGGAGGCTGTTCATAGATTCCTCTAAACGAAGCCTCAAAGCAGTATTGTTACATAATACAAATGTGTATGCTCCTGTACCCGTAGCCCATTCGGTAACGCTGAAGGAAACATATGAAAATATTGAGATAGTTTTGAATAAGATTAAATACATAGAACACAATTGGCAGGTATGTGGGGATCTTAAGATACTCACACTAATTCTGGGTCAGCAATCTGATTTCACGAAGTTTGCATGCTTTTTGTGCCTGTGAGACAGTGTGAAAAATTCCTGAAATTTTTTATGTAGAAAAGTTCAATTATAATTACATATACTTTTTTTATGCTTAAGCATTAAAAAATATTGTGTTGAATTGATCAAAGAATACAGTAGAATTTTTTCAGAATTTTTTGACAATTTTGAAAATTTATCAAATTTATAAAAAAATATAAAAAAGAAGAGAAAGAAAAAGAAAAAAAAAGAAGATTCTTTTAGAAACATCTACCTCCACGTGGTAAGAATTGGGCAACATTGAATAAGAACAAAAACAATGGCTAAAGATGTTTGATTTTTAATGTGTAAGCATGAAAAAAGTATATAATTTATAATTGAACTTTTCTACGTAAAAAAGTCCAGGAATTTTTTACGCAATAATGATGAACTTTAGGAAAAAATGTTACTGAATAAAAAGTTCTTAGAATTGATCAAAGAATACGGTAGAATTTTTTCAGAATTTTTTGACAATTTTGAAAATTTTTGAAAATTTTAAAAATTTGATAAATTTTCAAAATTGTCAAAAAATTCTGAAAAAATTCTATCGTATTCTTTGATCAATTCTAAGAACTTTTTATTCAGTAACATTTTTTCCTAAAGTCCATCATCATTGTGTAAAAAATTCCTGAACTTTTTGACGAATTTTCCAGGAGAAAGCCGCCATTTTGGATCCGCCATGTTGAATTTCGAAAATCTATGGGTACCAGTCGAAAGATTATATAAAAAATGCACGGTCTATAGTGGTTCTAGCTGCATTGCAATACCTAATCAAGTCGAAAATTATGATTAAAAAAAAATGATGTCAAAAAAATCACGTTTTTTTGACTTAAAATGGAAAATTTTAATGGAAAATGGAAAAATTTCAAAATTTTCTCAACGGATTCCGAAAGAGCAACCTCGAAAATAGTCGGGTATGAATTTTCGTAAGAAAATTCCAAAGCTTTCATAGACAGATACTCAGTCAAAGTTAGTACTACCGAAAACTGCAATTTTGACGTTAAAGGGTTAAAAGCTTTGAATTTTGTGAATTTGACCTTGGCCTGACCTTGATCTTGACGTGCTCGGATCAAATGGACTACTTTGTATTTTAAATCTCGCGCGTAAACGGCTCGGTAAACTAATCGGCAAAATTGATGCGCGGCACGCGAACACTATCCCCTCACCGTGCGGGCTAGTTTGGAGAGGCGCGCGTCTCGCCCCACGTACCGCGGTTCATAAGCTACTTAACTCCGCAATTAAAACGAGACCGGCTTACACTTTGCTTTACTTAAACTATATATGTTTTTTTTGTCTAATTAACATTGTGATCAATTTAATTAATCTTAAAATATCCCGAATATCCGAAGTACAATTTTGTTTATTCTATTAGTTAATTAAATTGATTAATTTATGATTTAATAATTAATTTAATTATTAAAATAACAATAAAAAGAAAATAAAAAAAAATTTCATAGAAAAAATCATGCGCGTGGATGTAATCTTATAGATAACTAGATACATTAGTCCTTATAAGGGCTCGTGCATTAATTCTGGGGCATTCGTCGGATTAAAAATTTACTGAGTCTTGCTGAGACATCGTCGAGGACTCCTACAGTTCAAAAGCAACGAGAGTAAGTATGATCGAGGGGCCGGGTAGCCAACAGGCGACAAGCCCCCAGTGACTCCTGGTTCTCTTGTCCGTTTGTGGAGTCCATGGCTTGCAAAGGCCATGCGTGATCGATGAATGGCTAGATCCGGGTGAACCAAACGGTTTCCCAATCGCGCGTATTTCAGTATTCGGATCTTTTGCTGATCGGGCTTTCGCGCCGGTTCATTTTAAGTAATAATTATCACCGGGTGATAAGCACCGAGTAATTACGGAAACGATCCGTGATTGCGAAATTAATCGTTTTACCTTTTATTTCGAGTCCTCCGCGAACAACTGAATAATATGTGTATTCTAGGTTAAAAAATAAAAATAAAGACAAAAGATACCATTGGCTACCAAAAATAATTTATGACTTGTTACTTCGGTCTTGCTTTCCCTGAAATTTCCTCTCCTTATGCGGGTCCTTAGAAAAAAACAAGAACGAGTCAAAAAAAAGCTTATGAATTCTTAAAATTTTTTATTTTTATTTTTTCTTTCGCAACTTAACGAACCCGCACTTTTGAAGATTTGCTCGAGGTCGTTCCGAGCATTCACCATCGTCGTCGATCACTTCGCCTCGATAAATATATATAAATAACATTAAAATCATTAATGCATGCAAACTTCTTTCTTTTTCCTTGCTTTAATTTTCTTTTGCTGCTTGTTTCTGCCTGGTTACGAGATTGCATATATTTTATTTTTGCATGGCTCAAAATTTCATTATTATTATTATTTTAAAAGAATTCATAAGACGACGCGGAACTAGTAATACGAACAATAGTTACAAATGAAAAATTTTTAAATGAGCAAAAGGGAGGTTGCAACATTATACAATTTTCTTGCACTTCATAGAGTTTATCTAAATTTCCTTCATATAACTCAGAATATTTGTTAACTCCGCATGAATCCGCCGAAAGCGCTTTCCAGAAAACTTGCGAGGCATCGATATCTGTACATTCAAAATCCGCGAGTGTGCATGTAACCCCAGAGTCTAATTTTACTTCATTATATTCCAAATGTACAGCCGCATAGTAATCTTCTACATAATATTAAAATTTTATAAGTGAAATTGTGAATTTTTCTGTAAAAAAAACCCTTATACTGTAAAAAATATTTAGTGAATGTCATTTTTTATGAGTTCATTGTGATCGCATTGATACGAGGATAAATTTACCACTATTACAAATTTTTTAAAGAGTCGTTTTTTATTAGTTTTTTGGCTTGGAAGTTTCAGTAGTCAGCGTACGTACGTACATCCGTACGTACGTACGTACAGCTTTTTCTACATACATTTTACCATTAATTATTACAATTGCACAACCGATAATTAATTTTGTTGTCAACAATTAATTGTCGTGGTGCCCGGTATAAACTGTATGTATTCAAAAATTATAATAAATATATATTATTTGTAATATTAAAAACAAATTATATTTAGAAATATATCTAAAATAAGCATTTTTCTGTGAATTCCCATTTTACTGTAAATAATTATATAAATAAACAATATCTTTTTTAGACTTTATGTGTCCCTGGAATTATGACAAACAGTTCCTAGATCTTTCGGGAATTTCTGAGGTATTTCGGGATGACGCTACTAATTACGGGGTTTCCTGGATATTTCGGGAACATCTGAGGAAATTCGTGATGACTCTACCAAATACGGGATTTCCTGGATCTTTCGGGAATTCCTGAGGTATTTCGAGATGACGCTACCAATTACGGGAATTTCTGGATATTTCGGGAATTTCTCAAATATTTCATAAAGACTTCACTAATTACGGGATTTTTTAGATATTTCGGGAATATTTGAGGAAATTCGTGATGATTCTACCGATTACGGGATTTCCAGGATCTTTCGGGATTTGCTGAGGTATTTCGGGATGACGTTACTAATTACGGAATTTCCTGGATATTTCGGGAATTTCTGAGGTATTTCTGGATCACTCTACTAATTACGGGATTTCCTGGATATTTCGGGAATTTCTGAGGAATTTCTGGATAACTCTACAAATTAAGGGATTTTCTGGATCTTTCGGGAATTTCTGAAATATTTCAGAAAGACTCCACTAATTACGGAATTTCCGGGATATTTCGGGAATTTCTGAGGTATTTCTGGATCACTCTACTAATTACGGATTTCCAGGATATTTCGGAAATTTCTGAGTAAATTCGGGATAACACCAATAATAAGGGGATTTTCTGGAAATTTCGGGAATTTCTAGAAAAATTCGGGATGACTAATAATTACGGGATTTTCTGGATATTTCGGGAATATCTGAGGAATTTCGTGACGATTATACCAATTACGAGATTTCCTGGATCTTTCGGTAATTGTTGAGGTATTTCAAAAAAAACTCCACTAATTATGGTATTTCCCGGATATTTCGAGAATTTCTGTGGTAATTTTAGATAACTCTACAAATTAAGGGATTTCCTGGATATTTGGGGAATTTCTGAGGTATTTCTGGATAACTATACTAATACGGGATGTTCCAGGATATTTCGGGAATTTCTGAGATATTTTGGAATGACGCAACTAATTACGGGATTTCCTTGATATTTCGGGAATATCTGAGGAAATTCGTTATGACTCTACCAATTACGCGATTTCCCTGGATCTGGATATTTCGGGAATTTCTGAGGTATTTCTGGATAACTCTACTAAATAAGGGATTTCCTGGATATTTCGGGAATTTCTGAAATATTTCAGAAAGACTCCACTAATTATGGTATTTCCTGGATATTTTGGGAATATCTGAGGAAATTCGGGATAACTCTACAAATTAAGGGATTTCCTGGATATTTGGGGAATTTCTGAGGTATTTCTGGATAACTATACTAATTACGGGATTTCCAGGATATTTCGGGAATTTCTGAGATATTTTGGAATGACGCAACTAATTACGGGATTTCCTTGATATTTCGGGAATATCTGAGGAAATTCGTTATGACTCTACCAATTACGCGATTTCCTGGATCTTTCGGGAATTTCTGAGGAAATTCGGGATAACACCAATAATAACGGAATTTCCTGGATATTTCGGGAATTTCTGAGGTATTTCTGGATAACTCTACTAAATAAGGGATTTCCTGGATATTTCGGGAATTTCTGAAATATTTCAGAAAGACTCCACTAATTATGGTATTTCCTGGATATTTTGGGAATATCTGAGGAAATTCGGGATGAATCTACCAATTACGGGATTTCCTGGATCTTTTGGGAATTCCGAGGTATTTCGGGATGATTCTACCTATTACGGGATTTCCTGGATATTACGCGAATTTCTGTGGAAATTCGGGATGAATTTACTAATTACGGAATTTCCTGTATATTTCGGGAATTTCTGAAATATTTCTGAGAGACTCCACGAATTACGGGATTTCCTGGATATTTCGGGAATTTCTGAGGTATTTCTGAATAACTCTACAAATTAAGGGATATCCTGGATAATTCGGGAATTTCTGAAATATTTCAGAAAGACTCCACTAATTACGGAATTTCCTGGAAATTTCGGGAATTTCTGAGGTATTTCTGGATCACTCTACTAATTACGGGATTTCCAGGATATTTCGGAAATTTCTGAGTAAATTCGGGATAACACCAATAATAACGGGATTTTCTGGAAATATCGGGAATTTCTGAAAAAATTCGGGATGACTTATAATTACGGGATTTTCTGGATATTTCGGGAATATCTGAGGAATTTCGTGACGATTCCACCAATTACGAGATTTCCTGGATCTTTCGGTAATTGCTGAGGTATTTCGGGATGACGCTACTTATTACGGGATTTCCTGGATATTTCGGGAATTTCTGAGGTATTTCTGGATAACTCTACAAATTAAGGGATTTCCTGGATAATTCGGGAATTTCTGAAATATTTCAGAAAGACTCCACTAATTACGGAATTTCCTGGATATTTCGGGAATTTCTGATTTATTTCGGGATGACGCTACTTATTACGGGATTTCCTGGATATTTCGGGAATTTCTGAGGTATTTCTGGATAACTCTACAAATTAAGGGATTTCCTGGATAATTCGGGAATTTCTGAAATATTTCAGAAAGACTCCACTAATTACGAAATTTCCTGGATATTTCGGGAATTTCTGAGGTATTTATACGGGATTTCCAGGATATTTCGGAAATTTCTGAGTAAATTCGGGATAACACCAATAATAACGGGATTTTCTGGAAATATCGGGAAATTTCTGAAAAATTCGGGATGACTTATAATTACGGGATTTTCTGGATATTCGGGAATATCTGAGGAATTTCGTGACGATTCCACCAATACGAGATTTCCTGGATCTTTCGGTAATTGCTGAGGTATTTCGGGATGACGCTACTTATTACGGGATTTCCTGGATATTTCGGGAATTCTTGAGGTATTTCTGGATAACTCTACAAATTAAGGGATTTCCCTGGATAATTCGGGAATTTCTGAAATATTTCAGAAAGACTCCATAATTACGGAATTTCCTGGATATTCGGGAATTTCTGATTATTTCGGGATGACGCTACTATTACGGGATTTCCTGGATATTTCGGGAATTCTGAGGTATTTCTGGATAACTCTACAAATTAAGGGATTTCCTGGATAATTCGGGAATTTCTGAAATATTTCAGAAAGACTCCACTAATTACGAAATTTCCTGGATATTTCGGGAATTTCTGAGGTATTTCTGGATCACTCTACTAATTACGGGATTTCCAGGATATTTCGGAAATTTCTGAGTAAATTCGAGATAACACCATAATAACGGGATTTACTGGAATATCGGGAATTTCTGAAAAAATTCGGGATGACTTATAATTACGGGATTTTCTGAATATTTCGGGAATATCTGAGGAATTTCGTGACGATTCCACCAATTACGAGATATCCTGGATCTTTCGGTAATGCTGAGGTATTTAAAAAATGGAATGACGCTACTAATTACGGGATTTCCTTGATATTTCGGGAATATCTGAGGAAATTCGTGATGACTCTACCAATTACGGGATTTCCTGGATCTTTCGGGAATTTCTGAGGAAATTCGGGATAACACCAATAATAACGGAATTTCCTGGATGTTTCGGGAATTTCTGAGGTATTTCTGGATAACTCTACTAAATAAGGGATTTCCTAGATATTTCGGGAATTTCTGAAATATTTCAGAAAGACTCCACTAATAACGGGATTTTCTGGATATTTCGGGAATATCTGAGGAATTTCGTGATGACTAATAATTACGGAATTTCCTGGATCATTCGGGAATTCCTGAGGTACTTCGTGATGACTAATAATTACGGAATTTCCTGGATCTTTCGGGAATTCCTGAGGTACTTCGAGATGACGCTACCAATTACGGGAATATCTGGATATTTCAGGAATTTCTCAAATATTTCATAAAGACTCCACTAATTACGGGATTTTCTGGATATTTCGGGAATATTTGAGCAATTTCGTGAAGATTCTACCAATTACGGGATTTCCTGAATCTTTCGGTAACTGCTGAGGTAAAAAAAAAAAACTCCACTAATTATGGTATTTCCTGGATATTTCGAGAATTTCTGTGGTATTTTTGGATAACTCTACAAATTAAGGGATTTCCTGGATATTTCGGGAATTTCTGAGGTATTTCTGGATAACTCTACTAATTACGGGATTTCCAGGATATTTCGGGAATTTCTGACATATTGTGGAATGACGCTACTAATTACGGGATTTCCTTGATATTTCGGGAATCTCTGAGGAAATTCGTGATGACTCTACCAATTACGGGATTTCCTGGATCTTTCGGGAATTTCTGAGGAAATTCGGGATAACACCAATAATAACGGAATTTCCTGGATAGTTTCGGGAATTTCTGAGGTATTTCTGGACAACTCTACCAAATAAGGGATTTCCTGGATATTTCGGGAATTTCTGAAATATTTCAGAAAGACTCCACTAATAACGGGATTTTCTGGATATTTCGGGAATATCTGAGGAATTTCGTGATGACTAATAATTACGGAATTTCCTGGATCATTCGGGAATTCCTGAGGTACTTCGTGATGACTAATAATTACGGAATTTCCTGGATCTTTCGGGAATTCCTGAGGTACTTCGAGATGACGCTACCAATTACGGGAATATCTGGATATTTCAGGAATTTCTCAAATATTTCATAAAGACTCCACTAATTACGGGATTTTCTGGATATTTCGGGAATATTTGAGCAATTTCGTGAAGATTCTACCAATTACGGGATTTCCTGAATCTTTCGGTAACTGCTGAGGTAAAAAAAAAAACTCCACTAATTATGGTATTTCCTGGATATTTCGAGAATTTCTGTGGTATTTTTGGATAACTCTACAAATTAAGGGATTTCCTGGATATTTCGGGAATTTCTGAGGTATTTCTGGATAACTCTACTAATTACGGGATTTCCAGGATATTTCGGGAATTTCTGACATATTGTGGAATGACGCTACTAATTACGGGATTTCCTTGATATTTCGGGAATCTCTGAGGAAATTCGTGATGACTCTACCAATTACGGGATTTCCTGGATCTTTCGGGAATTTCTGAGGAAATTCGGGATAACACCAATAATAACGGAATTTCCTGGATATTTCGGGAATTTCTGAGGTATTTCTGGACAACTCTACCAAATAAGGGATTTCCTGGATATTTCGGGAATTTCTGAAATATTTCAGAAAGACTCCACTAATTATGGTATTTCCTGGATATTTCGGGAATATCTGAGGAAATTCGGGACGAATCTACCAATTACGGGATTTCCTGGATCTTTTGGGAATTTCTGATGTATTTCGGAATGTCTCCACTAATTGTGGTACTTCCTGGATATTTCGGAAATTTCTGATTTATTTCGGGATGACTTATAATTACGGGATTTTCTGGATATTTCGGGTATATCTGAGGAATTTCGTGACGATTCCACCAATTACGAGATTTCCTGGATCTTTCGGTAATTGCTGAGGTATTTCGGGATGACGCTACTTATTACGGGATTTCCTGGATATTTCGGGAATTTCTGAGGTATTTCTGGATAACTCTACAAATTAAGGGATTTCCTGGATAATTCGGGAATTTCTGAAATATTTCAGAAAGACTCCACTAATTACGGAATTTCCTGGATATTTCGGGAATTTCTGATTTATTTCGGGATGACGCTACTTATTACGGGATTTCCTGGATATTTCGGGAATTTCTGAGGTATTTCTGGATAACTCTACAAATTAAGGGATTTCCTGGATAATTCGGGAATTTCTGAAATATTTCAAAAAGACTCCACTAATTACGGAATTTCCTGGATATTTCGGGAATTTCTGAGGTATTTCTGGATCACTCTACTAATTACGGGATTTCCAGGATATTTCGGAAATTTCTGAGTAAATTCGGGATAACACCAATAATAACGGGATTTTCTGGAAATATCGGGAATTTCTGAAAAAATTCTGGATGACTTATAATTACGGGATTTTCTGGATATTTCGGGAATATCTGAGGAATTTCGTGACGATTCCACCAATTACGAGATTTCCTGGATCTTTCGGTAATTGCTGAGGTATTTCAAAAAAAACTCCACTAATTATGGTATTTCCTGGATATTTCGAGAATTTCTGTGGTATTTTTGGATAACTCTACAAATTAAGGGATTTCCTGGATATTTGGGGAATTTCTGAGGTATTTCTGGATAACTATACTAATTACGGGATTTCCAGGATATTTCGGGAATTTTATGACATATTGTGGAATGACGCTACTAATTACGGGATTTCCTTGATATTTCGGGAATCTCTGAGGAAATTCGTGATGACTCTACCAATTACGGGATTTCCTGGATCTTTCGGGAATTTCTGAGGAAATTCGGGATAACACCAATAATAACGGAATTTCCTGGATATTTCGGGAATTTCTGAGGTATTTCTGGACAACTCTACTAAATAAGGGATTTCCTGGATATTTCGGGAATTTCTGAAATATTTCAGAAAGGCTCCACTAATTATGGTATTTCCTGGATATTTCGGGAATATCTGAGGAAATTCGGGATGAATCTACCAATTACGGGATTTCCTGGATCTTTTGGGAATTTCTGATGTGTTTCGGAATGTCTCCACTAATTGTGGTATTTCCTGGATATTTCGGAAATTTCTGATTTATTTCGGGATGACGCTACTAATTACGGGATGTCCTGGATATTTCGGGAATTTCTGAGGTATTTCGAAATGTCTCCACTAATTATGGAATTTCCTGGATATTTCGGGAATTTCTAAAATATTTAAAAAAAAAACTCCACTAATTATATTTCGGGAATTTATGTGGTATTTTTGGATAACTCTACAAATTAAGGGATTTCCTGGATATTTCCGGAATTTCTGAGGTATTTCGTAATGTCTCCACTAATTGTGGAATTTCCAGGATATTTCGGGAATTTATGGATGACGCTACAAGTTACCGGATTTCCTAGAAATTTTGGGAATTGCTGAAATATTTCAGAAAGACTCCACTAATTACGGGATTTCCTGGATGTTTCGGGAATTTCTTAGGAATTTCTGGATAACTCTACAAATTAAGGGATTTCCTGGATATTTCGGGAATTTCTGATGTATTTCGGAATGTCTCCACTAATTGTGGTATTTCCTGGATATTTCGGAAATTTCTGATTTATTTCGGGATGACGCTACTAATTACGGGATGTCCTGGATATTTCGGGAATTTCTGAAGTATTTCGAAATGTCTCCACTAATTATGGAATTTCCTGGATATTTCGGGAATTTCTAAAATATTTAAAAAGAAAACTTCACTAATTATATTTCGGGAATTTATGTGGTATTTTTGGATAACTCTCCAATTAAGGGATTTCCTGGATATTTCCGGAATTTCTGAGGTATTTCGAAATGTCTCCACTAATTGTGGAATTTCCAGGATATTTCGGGAATTTATGGATGACGCTACAAGTTACGGGATTTCCTAGAAATTTTGGGAATTGCTGAAATATTTCAGAAAGACTCCACTAATTACGGGATTTCCTGGATATTTTTTATTTTAATACCTTGTTTTAATATATTAATATTTTTGTCTTCAATATTATTTTTGTTGACTATTTCTTGTTTTTGTTTTCTGTCAATACTTATTTTTACATCATCTTTGTTTTTAATTCTTCTTTATAATTTTGAGATACTTCTATTACATTTTCTTTCGATATTGTATTTTTTTCAATATTGCGTCCCAAACCTTGTTTTAATCGCGAGCGAAGCGAGCGTTCTTGGCTACTCCTATATTGTTATTTCAACATGACCTGCAATATAAGCTTCTTTATAGCTACCATATGAATCCGAAAAAGAACCTCCAATACAATTTCCGCTATTATGATTCCCTCCCGTGAACTCGATTGGTTTATTAGTGGTACTATTTCTCGGTAGATTTGTAATTTGGGTGTCGTTTATAGAAAAATGGCCTAAGCGATGAATTTCATAGAATTCTTCCCTACTTATTTCTTTATAATAACTAATTTCTCCCTTTAAGACGCGAGATGCATGTCCGTGCAAAGTGTAACTCTACGTGTGATTTTTATTATGCATTTATATACATGCGTGGTACTGTAATCGTTTAATTGTAATAACTGCGCGTAAACCTTTGATACATCAATGTATAATTCATGTATATCACATTCTTTAACATCTACTAACGATATTGTTGTTAAATTTGAAAGTTGCTCCCCGCAGTCATATCCGTAAAGCCCCGACGAGTAATTAAATACACTTACGAACAAAAGCAGGTGAAATGATCTATTTACCGTCTGTAAATAAGATAATTTTTCTATGCTTCTATTGCCCTTGTACGAAGTTATAAAGTTATTGTCTGTTTGTCTATTCGAAACAGGTTTCTATTTCTTCCGGAATTGTGTCTAATATTTCTTCATAATAACACGAAAGTATTAATATTCCCGCAATATATAAAAATATAACTACTCCTGCGATTGAACAGATGAGAAACAATGTAGAGAATATTACGGTTTTTTCTATATTAATTAATTTATCTCTACAGTAATTTTCCATATTCCAAAAATTTCCCAGAGGTTTTGGCTTAACTAAATTATGATATAAATCTGCAGTACTTGTATTGTTAAAGATATTTGATAGTTTGCTAATATTTAACGACGTTTCAAGAAATAATAAATGATTTGAATATTCCGTTGATACTTCATATATTTTTATAATTACCCCGTTTATTTTAAACGTACAATTCGTTTTTGTATGTATTATTCCGACTCCATGTAACGGTAGGATTGTCCCTGTTAATCCGTCACAGCCAATCGACACTCTCGTAGCCATGGGCGCTGAGTATAATATTTTATTTAATTTTTCAAGTTTTATTATTATTATTAATTTAGCATTAGTTTTATATTTAATACTTCCATTACGGTAATTAAATTCGGTCGGTTGAGACATCAATTCGGTTTCGCAACGGTGCTTCAAAATCCATAATAATTTGTTTCTTGATGCAGTATATAGTTATTTTCGGGTTCAATATAGGCGATGTTTGATTCGTTTGTATATATGTTTTGTGAAATTGGAGAAGAAGATACTCGATACAATGAGCAAGTAGATTTTTCAATCAAAGGAACCTCTATTTGAATAAATAGTTTAATATTAGTATATCCAGTATGTAGGATTGTTATATTAACTAGTCTTCTTAAATCTCTCTCTCTCCTTTTCAACGGAAATTCGTTGGTTGTCTCATATTTTTCCATATAATTAACAACTTATTTGAGTCTATTAGATGTTAATAAAGTAGTATACATTTGATTTTCTTTATTCCTTCTAAATTAATAAGGATACCTACACTGTAACTTATCTGGTTGTCCAATATTTTCCCAAACGTAGTCTTTATATTACAAAGTATTATATGAATATTAATCGGTATTTCCGAGCTAATTTGTATTGCTCAATATTTTTGCAAATATTGCACGAAACCCTCTTTATTAGCAACTTACTTGCATATCGCTAAGTCTTAAATATTGCCAGAGGTTCAGGAGAGGAAGCGTTCCTCTTTCTCTCCCTCTCGTGACAAATCCTGCCCGGGTAGACAGGTCGGTGGTTCCCGGGAACCACTTCACAAGAGAAGGGGCGCGTGACGTAGGCAGCTACTATGTCAGAGCTGCCTACGTCAGAGGTACATACGTCACACGGCGTGACGTATAGCTATCAGGTTAAGCAGCCGATCATTCCCGGATCGGTTGCTTACTTCTCTTCCGTTAGTAAGTTTTAACGATTTGTTTTCGCGTTGACCTCGGGGGTAGCCATCGGTACGACTCCCCTTGATTTGTTAACGTTGATTTATTGTTAATTGATTGTTTATTTTAAAATTGACTCGGCGAGACTATCTTTCTCGCCGATTAACATAATATATCGATTGTTGATAACGTTTTACCGGTCATAGTTCTCTCCAACGAATACCGCCTTCTCCGGCGTATATCCTAGTTGGCAAATTTGGACATAAGGCCCAACATACAATATTAAAGCCAAGCGTGGTGTTTCACGTTGTTAACGGCATTGTACGGGAATCAAAGTGATTCCCGGCCGCATCATGGGACTGTACACTTAGGCTGGTAAGTGGGGACAGATTGGGCCTAACCGGGGGTCTACATTCCCCAGTACCCACCCAGTTACAATATATATATATAGGTAGTTTTCCGTGAAATGGAAGATGAAAGAAATTAATATTGCTATAACTGTAGGAATATGTTTTAGAGGTATTCAGTAGTTCTTTTGAATTTTCTGAGATCTTTTCGGGGCCATTATTTTAAGTTACAGAGAGTCGAAGTTGACATTTTAGCACATTATTGCATTATATGCCCATTTTCATGAATTTGTGGCTCCTAGGGGATGCATTTTTATTAATCACATAAATATAACTTTTTTTTGTAAAATTTTCTGAACTTTTCATTAAAAATACCTTTAAAGACATAAATGTATGCTGTGACATTATTGTAAGCCATTTAATCCTTAAATAGTGAAAATCAGCAATTCTGCTCTGGACTGTGCAAAACCTAATGCTATCTAAACGATGTCTTTTTATAGTCAGAAACTGACTATAAATTTCCAGAGTGGGTCTAAATCATTAAGATTAATTATGGTCAAAATATATGGGAAAAGTGCCCGAAATATTAATAGAAATGTAAATTTGTTGCCTTATAACGATGAATCTGTTAGTATGACCTCCCTTAAGTTGGCATAGACATTTCTCTCAAACGCTATAAAAACTATTTGATAATTTGCCGCTAATTTGCCGTAAATTATCCGTGAAAGAAAAAAATTTGCCGCGATTGAATTAAAAAAAATATGACGTACCCTGCTAACTTAAGATTAAGTTAGCAGGGTACTACATGGGAAAGTGCTCAAAAATGCTTTTTACATTGAGTAAAGCACTTTTCGAATTTGCCGTAATTTGCCGTGTCATAATATAATGTGTTATATCAAGAAAACAATTAACAACAAGATGGGTAAAGTGTACAAAGTTAGCAGGGTACCTTCATATACGCGGAAAGAAAAATGCGATTGACGAGAAAGTAGGCTTAAAATATGCCGCTGGGTTTCTTTTAATTATCCGTGAGTTTTCCGAGTCGATTATCAGAAAAATTGTGGAAATTGCGCTGAAAAACTAGTAAAATACGCACTAAGTTAGCAGGGTACCTTCATATACGCGGAAAGAAAAATGCGATTGACGTGAAATTAGGCTTAAAATATGCCGCTGGGTTTCTTTTAATTATCCGTGAGTTTTCCGAGTCGATTATCAGAAAAATTGTGGAAATTGCGCTGAAAAACTAGTAAAATACGCACTAAGTTAGCAGGGTACCTTCATATACGCGGAAAGAAAAATGCGATTGACGTGAAATTAGGCTTTAAATATGCCGCTAGGTTTCTTTTAATTATCCGTGAGTTTTCCGAGTCGATTATCAGAAAAATAAAGGAAATTGCGCTGAAAAACCAGTAAAATACGCACTAAGTTAGCAGGGTACCTTCATATACGCGGAAAGAAAAATGCGATTGACGAGAAAGTAGGCTTAAAATATGCCGCTGGGTTTCTTTTAATTATCCGTGAGTTTTCCGAGTCGATTATCAGAAAAATTGTGGAAATTGCGCTGAAAAACTAGTAAAATACGCAATAAGTTAGCAGGGTACCTTCATATACGCGGAAAGAAAAATGCGATTGACGTGAAATTAGGCTTTAAATATGCCGCTAGGTTTCTTTTAATTATCCGTGAGTTTTCCGAGTCGATTATCAGAAAAATAGTGGAAATTGCGCTGAAAAACTAGTAAAATACGCACTAAGTTAGCAGGGTACCTTCATATACGCGGAAAGAAAAATGCGATTGACGTGAAATTAGGCTTCAAATATGCCGCTAGGTTTCTTTTAATTATCCGTGAGTTTTCCGAGTCGATTATCAGAAAAATAGTGGAAATTGCGCTGAAAAACCAGTAAAATACGCACTACGTTAGCCATTGCAAGAATAAGTGGTGAACAAACTAATAGAAATTCATTTTAGTTGGTCCGTTCTCGAATTTTTACCGAGTCTTTCCCGATATTACGTCACAAGGTATCGAGATTTTTACCGAATTTCAAATGCATAAATTATAGAAACTCCAATAGCAACTCCATTTATTCGATCAGAACTCGTTTATTTTCTACCCGGGTAAGTCTAACTCTGTGGCGGTAACAAGACTTCTGCTAGACTTTACGAGCTTGAGTTTTGAGATTTACATCTACACTAAATTGTTTACACGAGAATATTATGAACAGATTATGAAAATTCAGTATTACAAATATTGGGACAGCGAAGAGAAACTCATATTTTTGCAGTATAAAAGTCGAAATCGTATTTTTTTTAATTTAATGTTTGAATTATTTAGAAGACAAAACAGTTTTTCTGTACCACTATAGAAATAAAACTTTTTGCTGCCTTTGAACAACTATGGTACTAAACTTAATAAATTAAATTAGTTGTTTAAAATACATAAAAACAAAAGAATGTTTAAAAATTCAAATTGTACAAAATTCCCGGGTGATTAGTACCGCCACCATAGGTCGCTTCCGATGTCTATTTGTTTACAAAACTAGTACGCGCGCGAACTGCATTCCCGGTAACGCAATACAGGCAACAACAGCGCATTCGGCATTAGATTTGTTGACGATCGGGTCGTTCTTTCGTCTAGTCGTCTAAAATGTCTTCGTCGCGTGGTCGTGGTAGACCAAGTAAAGTAACGAGTGCAGATATTGTGAAGGAAGTTTTAAAACGTAAGGATGATATAGTTAAAGAAGGATCAATTGTTAGTGGAAGTAATTATATATGGAAGACATTGGGAGAAACACTCCATTTAGATCCTAACACTATTTATTCATACGCAGTGAACAATCGACATGATCTAAAAGTGATATTGCTAGGAAAACAAATATTTAACAGATCTATTCAAGATAATTCAAACACGAGTCTCGAAAATAGTTTTGAATCTCTTGAATTCGATTTTACTATGAGTAAAGATACGTTTAACTCGATGATTGAAGAAAGAACGTCGTACAAATCAATAAATGGAAAAAGAAGAAGAATTATTCGAACAATTTTAAAACCAAATGTTTGGACTGACCATGTTGCAGCATCTATTTGGTCGTCACATAAGCTAAAACACGCTTACAAGTTTAAAAATCATATTCTAAATCGGGATGCCACGAGAGGAAAAATAAACGGTAAGTTCTTATTCAACATATACGTATTAGAAGTCACTTATTAAAAAAAATTAGCATTTTTATAGTAAAATTTAGTTACATTTCATAGCTAATAATAATTTAAATAAATATCTCTTAAAGAATCGAGTGTGAGTTTTTGTTCAAGTTTACACGCAGCCATAAAAACATCAACTATGTAAGCACAGTTTCTTGGTATTTTGCAAATCCCGTCGTTTGGCTATGATGGCATATCAAATTACATATAAAAACAAAATGCATTCTTTTAACACGAAAAAAGTGATTATTTCAAATTGTTCTCTCTTTAAATCATTTATTTATTTTAATTAAAAAATTACTCGTCTGAATTATTATATATCTATATACATTATAACATATTCTATATACATTATAAAGATGTTTTGCCACACTCACTGCTGCTGTGCAAAGAATTTCTCAACTCATAATGGTAATGCTGGCTATATGGCAAGTTTGTATTAGATTTCATGTATTTTATTCGTCGACATATAATATCCAACGGAAAAGTAGACAGTAAATACAATCTTTAGTTTATATTTTATTACAAACACTTATAACTTGTTTTATCTTTGAGTAATCTGGCAGGATCATTATTTATTTTTCATACATATTCATAATTAAATCATCAATTTAGATAAGTGATGTACCCTCAATTTAAAAGATATTCTGTCAACCTGGATACCATGGACAGGAAGTGATGTTAAAAATGAGTTTATACATTCATCCTTGGTGCATATGCATCTTTCAATTTAAAATTGAATATCCCGAAAAAATTACATAAATTTTTTAAAAATAGTTACTGTTGTACATTTAACTTTTACACTTCAGGATTTCACATAACTTTTAAAAATAAAAATCACGATAACACTGTCATAAAATTATTAATAACATTCACGTTTGAGAATGGAAAAAGTAAATCTACTTATACAAGATTATAATGCAAGTTAAAATTGAACTGTATTTTAATAATTAAGTAATATTTAATATATCTAATGATTTAATATTATTATATTTAGGTAAATTGTATGAAAATTTTCTGTAGCATCATAGGCGAATTTTAAAATTCTCCAATCAAATAATTATAGTTAACTACATTAAAATCATTAACTACATTTGTCATTATAGTTAGGCATTGTTTCAACAATTTAAACTTTTATTACATGTGGAAATAAATGGTCTCTTCTAATTCCTGTATATGCATAATCCTTCCAATATTCGCGAAATTGTTAAAGTAAGTAGCTCTAGGTTAATTAGAATCAGAGTTATTAATTAGTAAAATTTCACCAGGAAAGATAATTTTAAAAAAAATCACATTTTTAATCAAACTAATAAAGAGATAACCAGGAGTGCCGGTGATGGATATTCGTCAAACTTTATACAGTGATTACATATTTGAAGTTATGAAGACATTATTTGCCGTTTTATTGAATAGGTTTTAATTTCTAAGTTAAATTGAATTTAATTAAAAAATCACTGCTATCTTTTCAAAATTACAATTTATTGAAATTGATCAATAAGTTAAAAAGTTAATGAAGAAATAAAATTTGAAAGCAAAGGTGGCCAAAAAATCAATTATATTTATACTACTATATGTTTCATTCAAATTACGAAATCTTTTTTTACACTGAGAAAAAGTTTGCAGTAAAAATTACTAGAATCCATCAAAACGGAACGGCACACTTGCACCATAAGAAAAATTACTATGTTGCATTATAAAAATGCCACAAATTGACATATTTGTTTAAATTTTGCTACAAAGTATAGTCATTTTTTTATTTTGCAAGTTTATTGCTCTCTTACAACGGAATATAGTAATTTTTAATGAACCCTTTTTCAGTATAAGATTATTTGTGTAGATATTGAATGTACTACAATTGGCTCTTGTTCGTTTTTTGACCCCCCCCCCCCTCCCCCTCCGCAAAAATAGTTTTTTTCTGCGCCAATCGATAGACACTAACATATATTGTAATTGTTATTTTTAATTTCGACGAAGAAATAACATAATAACCTTATCCTTTAATATAAAAAAATGAATTTTACTGTTAAATAAATAAAATACATTTTCCATGTACGCATATTATAAGTAACAAAGATATGTAAGGAAACTGGATTTTATTTATTTTCTCTGAAACTATTGGTGCTGAAAAAAATGTTGGCATTACAAGATCATATTACCTGTTCTTTTATCCAGTATTTTTTATTGTTCTAACTACATTAAAAAGAAATCATCATGGGACGAGGAGTGGGTGTTAGGAGCGCTGCAGAATTTATGAGATCTTTTAAATAAAAATTCATTTAATTACATATTTCGTAGATTTCTAATGCTGATTTTAATATTAACACAAAAAATCATTAAAAATTGTAAATTGTTGAATTTTTGCCATGCGATCGCTCCAAGGGTATTGAACATAGGGATCTAAAAATTTGATTACTTACTATAGACTAAAAAATAATCATTTAACCAAATTTAGGCAATTTGAAATTTTCGACGTGCTGTGTTGTCATGGAATTACTTATGCAGCAGCGTGCAAAAGTTTCGGGCCAAAATATTTTTATTTAATAAATTCTACACAAAGACGCATATAAGTTTAATTAATTCATATGGTACATTACGTTTCTTTATTCTTATTTAAACACGTAACTAAAACATTTTTATAAAAACTTAACATTACATTATAAGAAATATTAGAATAATCGTTTGTTCACAAGTTTCGGGTCAAATAAATTTCTATTAAGTAAACACAACATAACGAAAAAAATATATATTTTGAACAGCACATAAGCCTATTAATATTTTGTAGATACCTTTTGATATTTATAAATATGTATATATTTTCTACATATTTTTTAGATGCGTTTTGAAGGTGATTATAGCGATTTTTGAAAAATGAATGCATAATTAATATAATATACGATTTTAATATCAAATCATATTTCAAATTTGATAAATAGTGATTAATAATTTAATTAATGATTTGATTTGAAGGTTGCGCGTATAATATTTACACACAACCTAACCTCCACAACGGAATACTGTACAAACGTAACATTTTTTTGTGAAAAAAACAGGTAAATGAACAGATTAAAATCTTATTTATTCAAATCTAAAGTTAAACTTTTGTACTTTTAGCTCTTATTTTCTAATTTTTCGCTCTTTGTAATTAGGTTACAAGTTAACCATGGGTTGACAAACAATACCGATAAAAAATCACAAAATACAATTTTTAGCAAACCGATCATCAAAGCGCTGGACGACAGATTTTTTATTTGACCAGCACATAGCAAATGGATCGCTTACTTTTCTACACCAGGGATATACTAAACAAATGTTAAATGAGTTTGTTTAGTTACGTGTTTAAATAAGAATAAATAAATGTAATACAATATTAATTAATTAAACTTATTTATGTGTCTTTATGTAGAATTTATTAAATAAAAATATTTTGGTCCGAAACTTTTGTACGCTAATGTATATAGATATAGCAAATGATCACTTAGACGAGTTCTTAAAAGTTATAGATTCGTAATTTAGCACCATAGATAGATCATTTTTCAGAAGGAGCGAAACATTTTTGGAAAAATGTCTTAAGTATAAGCTCAATCAGTGGTAATTAATTAAAATACGCTTCGTTAATTAATCCACCGCTTAAGCAAAACTTTTTTCGTTTGTATTATTTTCTACATTAACTTATTATATGTTACTATTTGTCTGAATAATTAAAATAATGACTAAATAGCTGAGGTTGAGTAAATTACGCTTACTTAACAAAACTACTGACTTATCAGTAAATTTTTATTTTATTTGATTTTCTGCAAATATTAACTGAATAGTATTATTAGACTGAAAATAAACGTTGGTTAAATCGTTAGAAATTAAATAAACTAAATTCACTTAACAAACCCGCCGATTTATGTATTTTAGGTAAGGAACTCGCCAAAATGACTAATAGCTGTAAAAGTTAATGGCGAGCTTGCCAAAATACGGCTTTTCTCGTCAAAATGACCGTTTGCTACTTGTATATACTTTCACGTACATAGTTAATCCTGATAATTGTAAATTTAAGTATCAAAAGTAAAAAATGCTCCTGATAATTGCAGAAAACATCGTTAAATTAGTATAATTAAAAATAAATTATCACTTTAAGTTTTTTAAAGTTTTTATTGAAAAATGACTTTTTTCTTAAAAATTTGTTTTTAATTACGCTACCGCCAGAAAGTTTGGGTTCACCTAACAGCACAATTACGATAGAAAATTCTGCTTGCGCTCATTCGAAAGCAGAATGTATTTTATTTTTAAGGAAAACTTTAGTTTTAAGAAAGTTGCGAAGGATTTTCATCGAAAATGCGCTCCTGGCGATTTTGTGGATATGTGGAAAATTTATAGGAATAGAGTGTGGGATTATTTGTGAAAGGTAAGCAAATAAATTTTCAAATCATTTGTAAAGAAAAAACATTATTATTATATTTTTATATGTATTTTAGAAATCTTTACAATTAAGAAATCATCAATTTTTTATTACAAATGTCAAAAATTTTTTTTACTGCAGTGAAAATGTATAGGCCTACTCTACACAAAAAATTCTACATTTTCTCCCTATAAATTTTATCCGTAAAAGTAAAATTTTCCAAGATATATACAAACTCGCCAAAAGTACATTTTAATGAAAATCCTTCGTAACTTTCTTAAAAATAAAGTCATAAAAGAACTAAAAAAACCAGTTAAAAGGTCTTGAAAAAATCTTTTATTTTCACTACTATAAATGTTATTTTGTATGTGTACTTTGAACACGCAAGACATTGTAGAGTGATCTATAATTTCGCCTTTTTTGTTTCGAGTTTTGTTTATTATAAGCAATAAAGATAATTATTTTTGATTTTGTTATACATCAATCGAAAGGTTTTCAAATAATCTTTCGAATGAGCGCAAGCAGAATTTTCTATCGTTATTTGCACCGGAGATATAAAACTTAGAATTTGTGACAATTTTGTTGTTAGGTGAACCCAAACTTTCTGGCGGTAGTATATATATTTGGTCATTTTCTAACGATTGATTAAAAAAGAATACATTTTTTGGGGGGATCATATAACGAACAAGACCCTTAGAAATTTTCAAAATTACAAAATTTAATGTGCTTTCGGATTATTTTAAGCTAATGTTGCTTCCAAATTTTATTTATTCGATAATTTTTGAATTAGTTTATCAGTTTCAGTACAATTTTATTTAAACTGTATCTATTTAAACTCAGCTTTTAATCACACTTTAATGTGAAGGCCTATTTGCAATAGGTAATTTATTATAAGCGATTAAAGTAGAAGTAATTTTTTATTTTATTTTAATAAAATCCGTATAACTTTCACTCATAAATAGTGTATTACGTACCTAGAATGGAAAAGAAGCGAGGAAAAGAATCGAGCATTCAGCGAGGTTGTCAAAAGCTCGCTATAGACTGTCCGCTTCTTTTGTGGCCTAGGTGCGCAATATAATATTAATTTTCTAATTTCCAGTAAGGATGTAAACATTTTATTAACAGCAAGTTTAAGCTTTTACCTTCAGTCGCTGTCATCTTATAAGCATTTAAATATGATTCACTATTTCTTTTAATTTTTCTTTAACAATCTATAACTTTTAAAAAATGGCCATTACCCGAGTAGAATTGAAAACATTTGAAATGGGCTGGAAATTAGTAACTAGGTAGGAATACCACCCAGGAAATAGATCCTGATGAAACGCTTTTTGGCCTCGTGACCGTTGATTTAATAGAATGGACATAGTCTCAAAAGATTGAACAACTGTTTCTTGGTTAAATTGTACTCTAATCTAGACGAATGTGGTCTGATTCTATTGGTTTTGCCCATTAGTCTACGATTTTCTATAAATTTATGCCGGAGAATCCACCGTTGCTAAGATATATTGGATTTTACGAAATTTGTCCAAAATTCATCATTAGACATTATTAATCGGTCGTTTCTAGCTTGCGCAGGGAAAGTGCCCGAAACTAGTTTTCATCCTTACAACTGGCTAGGTAAGAGTCATTATTATTAGATCAAGCTAAATCAATCCAAGAAATGTGCAGAAAAGGAGAGAAAAAGCGTTCCATCACGGGGCCGAAACTGACTACATTTTTCGCACATTTCTATGAAAACTAGCTACATAATACCTATTTCATTGTTTTTAATTCTACTATGGTAGACAGAAAAAATAGAGCGTTTTCATAATTTTGTGTACCGAAACAGCTGTCAAAATTTGAACAAAATCCGTTCCCAAGATT